>VWZQ01011088.1:73752-104699 GCA_013397015.1 Myiagra hebetior | reverse complement strand
TTGGCATTGAGTGTTTGCTGCTCTGTTTAAGCTTTGCTGTCTTTATGAAATGTTCTTATATGGTAAAAATCATTTGTAGAATAGAAGAATCCTTTCCCTTTCCTTGACTTCCTCCTGGTTTCATCCTTTCATGTTGTGACATTTTCAAATACTTGGAGACCTTTTGTTTTTATGGAAGAGTTTAGAAAGAAATTCTTCTTAACATTGATCAAGCTCCAAACTGTTCCTACTGCTTGTTTTCATTCCTCACTGGTATTAACTCCATCCAACTCCTTCTTTTACTGAGTTATTTGTGATAACATCCATGTCTGTGTCCTTTTGATGGCTTTTCCAGGGTAAATAAATTTTCCTGTTTGGATTTGCAGGCAGACTTTGCAGTGGAAGCTTTGGCAAAGGCCACCTACGAGCGCCTCTTCCGCTGGCTCGTTCACCGCATCAACAAAGCCTTGGACAGGACCAAACGTCAGGGAGCATCTTTCATTGGAATCCTGGATATTGCTGGCTTTGAAATCTTCGAGGTACTTGGAAATGCTGCTGCTCAGATTTCCCTTTTCCCTGTTTCTGTGGGATCAGGACACGCTGCAGAGGCACTGGAGGCAGCGTGTTCTGAGGTTACACAAGGGGTTTGTTTGGGGGGTACAAAAGCTTGGGTAGCCCAAAATCACAGTGCCAAAAAGTCATTATTTAGTATTTAATCCTTCTTCTATGTGTGATGGTTGTTTCTACTGTAATTTCTCCAGTGGAGATTTGTATAATTGTTTTCCACTTTTCTTTACGCTCTATTTGAACTTTGCAGAGTTTTAGAGAATTTCCTTATAAAGTCAAATTTCTGCCTCCCAGGTCTGTGGTGTCTTGTCACTGACTCATTCTTGAATACTGATGTTATTCTTGTAGCTGAACTCCTTTGAGCAGCTCTGCATTAACTACACCAATGAGAAGCTGCAGCAATTATTCAACCACACCATGTTTATCCTGGAGCAAGAGGAATACCAGCGAGAGGGAATCGAGTGGAACTTCATTGATTTTGGCCTGGATCTGCAGCCTTGCATTGACTTAATTGAAAGACCTGTAAGTTTGCACATGAATTATCTCTGAGGAGGAGGGCTTGGGCTGCTGAGTGTGTCTTTTGCTGCCTGCAAATGAGACATTTCTTGTGGAGCTGTCATTAAAAGGGAATTAACTGGGATGCTGAAGTTCAGATCTAAAATACAGTGTATTGTTAATAAAAGGATTTATCCAGAGGGGATTTTGCCCTTATGCCAGTGTAAAACACTGAGCTCGAGATGTGGAGCTGCTATTTTTATACATTTTTCCCTGGTACTAATGAAGTCATTAATCCTGTCACTGTCATTAAACTGCACGATTGTGGTGTAGGAGCTTTGGGACTCAGGTAGAAAGTCTTTCCAAGACTTGTGGTAAACTTCCTTTAGTTGAAATCAATAGCAAAATTCCTGAAACTTCCTGTAGAGTTTTCCCTCAGAAAACTGCCTTGCAGATAGGAAAACAGGATCTTAAAAGTGGTTTTAGTCACTGTGGTTTTAACATCCTCCTCTGGCTGTTCAATTTATGGAAGCTGAAGAGGCTTTAAACAGCAGGAGGAGCAGATGGGGAGAACAGAGACTGTTGAAAGTTTGTTCTTTCCATCTCAGAACCTTTAAAATTAAACCTGGGCCATTGCAGTTACTCCTCCCTGCCTTTGTGTGTCCTGGGCTGCAGGTGAGCTCCCAGGGCTGCTGTGCATCCTGGCCAGCAGAAAAGCTGCATTCCTGTTTTCCTTGGGAAAAGGGAAATCTTGTTTCAGCTATCAAAGGTCTGCACTTTGTGTCTGGAACTTAGGAAGTTCTGCCTCCAAGGAAGGGAAAATCTCCTCCAAAAAGCCTCAGGGGACAAGTGTGGCTCCTCAGTGTGCACGTTAGTAAATGTCCTAAAATGCATCCAGTTATTTATGAATACAAAAGCAAACCTCAGTACCCCCTCAGCTGTTCTGTAAATGTGGTGCCAGGCACATTGAAACATCTCTCTCCAGATGTCTGAACTTTGCATTCCCTCAGAAGCTTTTGGGTATAAACCCTTACAAAGCAAGGCTCTGCTCAGCACCAGCTCAGTGGTATCTGCACAGACACTGGAATGAGTTTGTTTGAACCAGCCATAACATCCTTCTTGACCTGCACTCCCCCACAGCTGGTTTTAACTGAAATTAGGTTTGAATCAGTTTGGACTGCCCTTGTTGTGATGTTCAGTGGTGTGGTGGAAATATTAAACTTTTAAATGCATATATTATGTCTATAAACCACAACCACAGATTAAATCCAGCTGCATTTCAGGCAAATCCTCCTGGTGTGCTGGCATTGCTGGATGAAGAGTGCTGGTTCCCTAAAGCTACTGACAAGACATTTGTGGAAAAATTGGTCCAAGAGCAAGGAACTCATTCCAAGTTTCAAAAGCCAAGACAACTAAAGGACAAAGCAGACTTCTGCATTATTCACTATGCAGGGAAGGTAAGGGTTAAACATTAAATTCTTGTGTGGAAAGGTCGGTTTGGGGAAAGCACTCTGCTTTTCTTCCAAAGCCTGGGTGCAAAAATACACAACTACTGCCTTGGTTGAAGCAGAACCATGCAAATCTACACAGAGGTTTAGTTGGACTTGGGGAATTTTAGGGCTCCCTGGGTTGGGATGAAAGCCAGGTTGGTATCAGTGAATTTTTAGCTGCTGAGCTGGGGTTTATTTGGAAACCACAGGTTTGGCTCTTTAAAGATAAGAGCTTTGTTTTCTTTATAGAACCAAGTGTTTAAATGTAAATACTGTAGAGAAATTAAAAAAAAAATCATGCTGCAGCACATCCTTAATTTACTTTCCAGTAATTTAGATCAAGCAGTTGGTGTCTATCCTAGAGCTGGTTTTACATCTTCCCAGTGAAGCCTTATTTTGGCAACAAACTGGGCAGCAAGTGAACACCCAGCTGTCAGTAAGCAAGAAGCCAGGTTGCTGAATGTTAAAGAAAACTCCCATTTACTCTTTCAAAAAGCATAACAAACTTTTGTGGTACTTTGAAGTGTTCTGAGGAGGCTCAGCAAGCAAACTGTGAACACCCAGGCAGGGCTGGACTCTGAGCTTGGAGATCTTTTCCAGCCTTTGTGATTTTGTGATTCTGAGCATTGACGGGAAGAGGAAAACACCACTGTTGTTTGATGCTGGTAAATAAAACCCTAAAGCTGGTTTTGCTCTGAGCCTGTGCCCCTGGGCTGCTCTGCAGGTGGACTACAAGGCAGATGAGTGGCTGATGAAGAACATGGACCCCCTGAACGACAACGTGGCCACGCTCCTGCACCAGTCCTCAGACAAATTCGTGGCTGAGCTTTGGAAGGATGGTAAGAGATCTCTGAGCACAGATTGTTGCTGATTTCACCTTGCTGGATGAGTTGTTTGGGGTTTTTTTTAATGCCTGTTCCCTCCTCACCCTCCAGTTCTCCACTGTAAATATCTACAGAGTTTTCTCTCTTTATTTAGTGCCCAAAGTACCCCAAGGAAGCTGAGTTGCCCCTCTGGTCCCTTGCACATGTACCATTTCTGAGTAGCTGCTTCTCATGTTCATTACTGGAACTGAAATTCACGTATTACTGGTTACTCTGGGTCCAGTTTAATGTAGAATCTTGTCCAAAACTTGGTTGGGACTTGCTGCAGTGGAGTCCTGAGTGTGAGCAGCTGTGGTGGTTCTTGCTGTTGGTAACACATTGCTCTTGGGAGCACCAGCAGTGTTTTCCTGTGCAGTGCTGGGTGGTACCCTGGAAATCCACATCTCCTACAATTAATTTCATTGATAGCAGTGCTGGGATATTGTATATTAAAATCAAATCCTGTTTTAGCTGTACACTGCTGCTCAGCCAGCTTACCTGCACATCACCTGCAAGTATTTATCAGTACTTTTACCAATTGACTCCAAGAAGCAGAAATAGCCACATAAATACTTAGCAGGGACTTTTCTATCCTGGTTTTTAACATCACAGTGGATTGATTAGAGTATATTTACGTGTCACAGGGTATAAACCCTGTAGTTTGTTACTTGAGGAGGAAATGAAATTTGTCATGTAGATGGTGCTGGAGGTTAATGCTGAGTTTCCCTCTTGGGGCAGCCACAGAGAGCAGCTTTAATGAATCTGTAAAGAGCTTTTTGCTTGGGGATCTGCTCCTTTCCCTTGGAGGACACACAGAGCAACAGTGTTTTGGTCCAAGTACTCAACCAACTGAAATGTGCATGGGATATGTTGTGGCCTGACTGCTTTTGTAGCACAGTGAAGTGTGTTTGCAATTGATGAACCTGTTGTTTTTACTAACTCAAGTGTCTTGTGTATCTGCTCTTCTGTCTTTCTGTTTCTGCTGTTTCTCTGCCTTAGAGATTCAGAATATTCAGAGAGCCTGTTTCTATGACAATATTTCTGGTCTTCATGAGCCACCAGGTGAATGGATATAAAACAGTAGGCCTACTAAAGGCAGGGCTGTTGTACCTCCAGGAGAACCATTTTTGCTCGTAGGCTTGCATGAACTTCTCATTTCATGCTGAATTTAGGTAAAACCCCCCCAGCCCCCGTGGGGCCCCCAGTGCATTCCTGTCCAGCTGCTGCTGCACACACACAAAGCATCTCCAGTTATGCATTGCAGATGGAAAGGTTTGTTGCTTCCTAGTTCCATGAGGAGATGTAGAATTGCCTCTAAGTGACAATTCTGGTAGCTCCAAGCATTTGAGAGAATGCAAAAGCTTTGTAACACTATCAAGCTTCTTTCTGCAGTCCAACATTGACAAAACTCTGGGGTGTTTTAGGACGTGGCTGTGTCCTTTTGGGAGGAGAGCTCGAGAATGTTTTGAAGTATCAGGATGAGTGCTGCAGCTTTAGTGGGGGTAGAAAGTGAAATAAACTTCTTCTGGCCTTGTTGGAATTGTTCTTTTATTTAAAAGCCTCTTAATTTTAATATTCCCCTTTGTATATATGCTGCAGATGTTTTTTGGGGTATTGAGAAATCAAGAAATGCACTTGGAATGTCTTTGAGGACACTTTGGATATTTTTAATTCAACCTCCTCAGCCTTTTTGGATTCCTCTCCCCAAGTTTAGAAACAAATGGATGTGAAGGTTGTGCCTGCAGATTTTGGGTTTATCTTTCACTGATACATCCCATCCCTGAGGAAACCAGGGGTGTTCCTAAAGGAATCCCTGGAGAGCTTTTGTTCCAGGGGCTTCAGCACGGGGTGATGGTCCAGTCATGCAGTTCCACATTTGCTTTAAACCTAAAACTTACATTTAACTCCAATAATCCTGTTTGAAATACAAACCACCCTCTTAGAGCTGGAGCACAGAGGGGAGCAAACCAAAACTGTGCAAGATCAGATCTGTTTGCCAAACTGTAGAAAGTCCACGGTGAAAAAAAAGCTGAGTGGTTGCAGCCCTTAGTGGGGCCTGGTGGGTGCAGGTTTCTGATATTGACCATCATTTCATCCTCTATAAAACTGATTCTCTGTAATCTCTGTCCCATGTCTGATCTTGGACAGAATTCTGCTTCAAAATAAATATTTGGGATATGATCTTATAAACACCTTGCCACCTACTTCTCTAATAAATTTAATTCTTGTGTTCAAAACCCTGTGGAGGATCTGAGCTCTGCTCTACATGCAAGACTTACAACTGATTATTCAAACTTGCTGCCCTGTCTTTTTCTGCTTCTACTTTTCCTTTTCTTTATTTTTAATAGACCTTTGACCAGTTGAATATTAGGAAAAAGTTAAATAGTGTCACTTGTTTGTCAGATAATTCTGGTAGCAAATCATAATTCCCTCTGCTTTGGTTTAAATGAATTTGAAGATAATATGACAGTTGAAGCTGTAGCTTACAAACAGTTGTTTGTTTCTGGCTGGCCAGCTTGGATTTCATGGGGAACCCACAAATGCTGGGATTTGCTCAGTGCTAAGGAGCACCAGCTGTAATTATTGAGGTTTTAAGCCACCTGTGTATTTTTTAGAGAACTGTTTGCATAATTCTTGACATGCACATGGAATCACCTTCAGGGTTTTAATGATGGCAGTCACATTTCTAATTGTGCTTCTGAAAAACAAACCCTTGAGATCCTTACCCAAAATGTTCAATAAAATCAAAGAAAAGTCTCTATTGTGATGCTTTATGGCAGCTTTGAAGTGCTTTGGTGTGGAGTTTTCCTGTTTGAAATTTGTCTTTTAGTTAGGGAGCTCTTTGCAGGTGTATTTAAAAATGGGAAGAACTCTTCCAAGTAGCAGCTGAGCAGAAGTCTGGCAGATACTTTTCCCTCTCTTGTCACTGAAATAGCACTGTTTCCAACTATTCTGTAAATTTCTATTAAAACATGAATTCAACTCAGGTTTAATCTATCTCATTGTCATAAATGACCCTTTTTTAAGCACACATTTTAATCACACATGCACAGACGTGTAATTCCAAATGTTCAACCCAGATATTGTGCATTGTAAGAACTCAGACAGAAAAGCTGCCTGGAAGCTGGGAATGATATCCCTACAAAGTGGACTTTAATACAGAAAGCAGCTTTCCTGGTCATGTAGAACTGCAAGTAAAGAGCTGGATATTTCAGTCTGTCCCTCCCACAGCTACACCCTCGTGCTGGATGGTGGCTTTTGGTCCCCAAGCTTGTGCACAGCGTCCCCTCCCTCCCCGGTGCTGCTGCCTTGTCCCGCCGAGCTTTGCTGCTGCTGCTGCTGCAGAGCCCAGCCCTGCCAGCCCCGGGGGCTGCTCAGCCCTTCCCTCTCTCCTTGCCAGTGGATCGCATCGTGGGGCTGGACCAGGTCACGGGCATCACGGAGACAGCCTTTGGCTCTGCCTACAAGACCAAGAAGGGGATGTTCCGCACCGTGGGCCAGCTCTACAAGGAGTCCCTGACCAAGCTGATGGCCACGCTCCGCAACACCAACCCCAACTTCGTGCGCTGCATCATCCCCAACCACGAGAAGAGGGTATGGGCTGCAGGCTGCTCCTCCTTCCTGCTTTTTGTTACTTCTCACCTGCACTGAGCCCTGCAGCCTGTTTGGGAGCCTCGGGGGGCTTTGGGCTGAAATCTGGGGTTTGCTGCATCCTTGAGTGGGTGCCTGGGGCCAGTGTGGGCTTGCTTTGGGCCCCTTCAGGGGTTTTGGGCTGAAGTCTGGGGTTTGCTGCATCCTTGAGTGGGAGCCTGGGGCCAATGTGGGCTTGCTTTGGGCCTCTCAAGGGGCTTCAGGCTGAAGTCTGGGGCTTGCTGCTTCTTTTTTTGAGTGGGAGCCTGGGGCCAGTGTGGGCTTGCTATGGGCCCCTCAGGGGGCTTTGGGCTGAAATCTGGGGCTTGCTGCGTCCTTGAGTGGGAGCCTGGGGCCAATGTGGGCTTGCTTTGGGCCCCTCGGGGGGCTTTGGGCTGAAGTCTGGGGTTTGGTGCATCTTTCTTTAAATGGGAGCATGAGGCCAGTGTGGGCTTGCTTTGGGCCCCTCAGGGGGCTTTGGGCTGAAATCTGGGGTTTGCTGCATCTTTCTTTAAATGGGAGCATGAGGCCAATGTGTGCTTGCTTTGGGGCTTCCTTTCCCAGTCACAGTTCAGTTGTCACACTGAGCAGTGTCCTCTCAGAATTCCCTGCACATCCCCTGATTCACGCTGTTGGCTTAGGAGAGCAGCCTGAAAAGCTGAAGGTACAGTTTTCCACAGATACAAATTAAAATCGTCCTCGTTTTGTTTTGTTTTGTTTCGTCCAGGCTGGGAAACTGGACCCACATCTGGTTCTAGATCAGCTCCGGTGCAACGGGGTTTTGGAAGGAATCAGGATCTGTCGGCAAGGATTCCCAAACAGGATAGTGTTCCAGGAATTCAGGCAGAGGTAACAGCAGGAACAGGCTTTTGAGATCTTAAGAGCTAAAGTTCCTTGTTAAATAACTGAAGACCCCACACTCCTCCCTCCTCCCCCAACCCAGCTCAAAGCAAATCAAAACCTGTGTGTGAGGCCTTGAACTTCAGGTGTTTAACTGCTGCAGTTTATTCTACAGACAGTAGGGAAGGGGAAACAATCCCAAATTGGCTGCTGGGAAAACTTCCTGGGGAAATTCCCCAACTGTGCACGTGGTCACTACAGTTGGTGCTATAGATTTATACTATAAATCACATTGCTTATTGTTGAATGTAATGTTTTGGTTTTTTCATTTGCCTTAAAGGTATGAGATCCTCACTCCCAATGCAATTCCCAAAGGTTTCATGGATGGCAAGCAGGCCTGTGAGCGTATGGTAAGTGTTTATAGCTAAATATTGCCAAAACATTGAAATATTCCCCAAAATGGTCTTTTTCTTGGTGTAACAACAACGTCCTTGCCTTTCTGTTTAGATCAGAGCCTTAGAGCTGGACCCCAACTTGTACAGAATTGGACAGAGCAAGATCTTCTTCCGAGCTGGAGTGCTGGCACACTTGGAAGAAGAGCGGGATCTGAAGATCACAGACATCATCATCTTCTTCCAGGCAGTGTGCAGGGGATACCTGGCCAGGAAGTGAGTCTGCTCCTGGGGCTGGATCTTCCTTTGGGGCTCTCAAGCCTCTCTGATGGGGAGCTATGCATTCAAACTTCCATTTCAGGAGAGATTTTCTGGGTGTGTTGCCTGAGGAGCTGTAGTTGTATCCTGGGTGTTAAGTGGATTTTTGCCTGGGAAGAATTTGCACCTTTATTCCATAACAACATCTTCTTTCCTCTCTTTGGCTTTGTGGCACACACAGCCCTTTCCAGTGGCTGCAAATTCCTTTGTGTCCCACTGGAGGTTCCTGAAAGTACTCTGCATTTTAAAAATTAAAGTAGCTAATTCATCCTGATTTTGTCTTTTTAAGAAAAAAGCCTGTTGAAAGTAAGAACAAACAGTATTTTAAATTATTGGAAATGGTGAATCCAGCTCTTGCTCTCACTATAGGAGCAAGAGCTCATAAATTCAGTGTGGTTACCAAAACTTATAAATAAGCCTATTTATGGTCTGCAAGTGTTGTAGGGTTGGGTAACCTAAAAATTCAATGATGGTCAGCTGTATTTAACACAAACTTTTTTTGCTCTGCCTTCAGGGCCTTTGCAAAGAAGCAGCAGCAGCTGAGTGCACTGAAAATCCTGCAGAGGAATTGTGCTGCATATTTGAAGCTGAGGCACTGGCAGTGGTGGAGAGTCTTCACCAAGGTTCCTCCTGTTCTGTTCTGTCCTGTTTTAGTCACCTATAAATAGAGGAGTGCAGGGTCTCACTCTTTCATTTCAAACCTTTGCAGGTGAAGCCTCTTCTTCAGGTCACTCGTCAGGAAGAAGAACTCCAAGCCAAGGATGAGGAGCTGATGAAGGTGAAAGAAAAACAAACAAAAGTGGAAGCAGAACTTGAAGAAATGGAAAGGAAACATCAACAGGTTTGTGTGCAGGATCAGCTTTTGGTATGTGGGACATGAATTGTGCTCTGTCCCATGTGAGGGAGCAAAAGAGAATCAATCAGGTGAGCTGCTTCCCACTGCTGGAATATGGAATAGGAAGTTATAGCACAAGCTGCTCCTCCAGGGATGCAGAAAAATGTTAACAAAACTGAACCTTATTTTGTGGCCTTTCCTGGTTCCCAGGAGAAATTCAGTGTCAGTGTCATCTGTGCCTGGGCTGGGCAAGCTGTGGGCAAACACCTGGGACAGCTCTGCAGATTTGGTGCCTTTCTGTGATGGCAGGAATTTGCTGGATAAGGGAAGAGCAATGTTGGTGTCACCTACCTGGACTTGTGCATTTGGCCCTGTCCCACAGGGCATCCTGGGCTCTGAACCAGAGGGACTTGGATTCATGGCTGGACCCTCAGTGCAGAGGGAGCTTGGATGGGGCACTCCAGGAGGGGCAGTCAGTGGCTCCATGCCCAGGGACAAGTGGCATCCTCAGAGCTGGGGATTGGGACTGGCCGGAAGTGACTCCAAGTGCCAGGATCAGCCCATGGCACTGCTGTGCCACTCTGCAGGGATCAGTGCAGGGCTCAGTGCAGGAAACAGGGCTGGAGGCAAAAATGCTGCTGAAGCCTCTTCTGAAAGTCTTTGGTTTGAGATGTGGGCCAGGGAGTCAGGAATTGGAGCAGAACTTGGCCTTTAAGTGCCTCTGTAGAGACTCTGAAGTGTCATTTTTAAGGCTTTGCTGCCTTTTGTATTTGCAGGTTCTGGAGGAGAAGAACATCCTTGCAGAGCAGCTCCAGGCTGAGACAGAGCTCTTTGCAGAGGCTGAGGAGATGAGGGCTCGCTTGGCTGCCAAAAAGCAAGAGTTGGAAGAAATTCTCCATGATTTGGAGTCCAGGGTCGAGGAGGAGGAGGAAAGAAACCAAATATTGCAGAATGAGAAGAAGAAAATGCAGGGCCATATCCAGGTATGGATCTCAGTGACTGGAGATGGGGAAGCTCCAGCATCTCTACAGGACAGAGCAGTTTGGCTCCTGAGTGGAAAAAGATGAATTTTTTTCTCTTCTCTCCCTGTGTTCAGTGTGATGAGCTTTGTGTGGTGTCCAGGCAGGTGAGGGTGAGGACAGACAGTCAAGATGCCCTGTCAGTAGTTATAGCATGTGCTGAGAGATAATTAAAGGTAGCAAACACTTTAATTTAAGTGCTGCTGAGAGGGCACAAACCAGGAATGACTGCGTGGGGCTTACAGACTGATGGGATGGGGTCACTTGTGAGAGAAATGTTCCTTTTTGACTGAATTCCAGTGAACATCATGAAGAATATTCCTCATTTGACTTTACTAAGACAATGTCATTTCCTCCAAGTTACATGAAGAATATTCCTCATTTGACTTTACTAAGACAATGTCATTTCCTCCAAGTTACTTGGTTGAGGTTTTTTTGAAAATCAAATTATTTAGATGCTTCCTTTTAAATAATGATGTCCCTGAAAAAGGGAGTAGCTGAGAACTTACCTGTCTTTCAAAATACTAAAAGTAGTTGAAGAGGAAATAAACTCCACTTTTCACAGCTCTTGATGCCTTTTCATAAATGTCCATTAATCATATTTAAATGAATGATACTTAAACCCACAAATGACCCTCAGAAGCACCGTGCATTGTGACTTTTCTGACTCTTTGACTGAGCTGTCTCATCTGTGACACTGAAATAAGGAGAGCTGTTTGCTGTGGAATCTCTTCCCAGATCTTGGCATTTTCCCACCAGGTGCCCCATTCAGGTGCAGTGTGCTGGGAAGTGTCTGACATAAAAATCCTGATCTGATTTGCTTGTCACTGATGACAGATTTTTTATTTTATAGTTGGAATTAGGAAGGTGAAAGACTGAGGAAGTGAGTGGGTGTTTCCTAGACAGCACATTTCACCCAAAGCTGGAATTCAGAGCATCAAAAATTCCATGTGGATCCCACAGCCCTTAATTTCCCTAGCAGATCATTGATCCTGTAAATGGATCTAACGAGGAAATGTGGGTTTAGGGTGTGTTAGGGCAGGAGGCTTTTCACAATAACACATCTCTGTCACTAAAATAAATGTTACCACATGGATAACTTGGAGGATGCACAGATGCAATTGTCTCTCTTCCCAGGACCTGGAGGAGCAGCTTGATGAGGAGGAGGGAGCTCGGCAGAAGCTGCAGCTTGAAAAAGTGACAGCTGAGGCAAAGATCAAGAAGATGGAGGAGGAGATCCTGCTGCTGGAGGACCAAAATTCCAAATTTCTGAAGGTGAGGGCAGTGTGCAGGGTGGAGGTGCCAAGGGACAGCTCTCAGAGCTGCTGGCACAGGATCTGTGACATTTGCATCTGGACACTTGAGGGCTGTGAACAGGGCAAAGCTGAGACACTGGAGATGAGTTTGGACTGACTTTCCAGAGGGAGTTTGTCATGCACTTGCCCAGCTTCAGGACTCTCCCAAATCTTAGACCTGGAAAAACTCTTCATAGCTGCCATTGTTCTTTGCAAACTGATTTCCAATTGCTGCCCTAGAGCCAGGCCTCCTGTGTGCTGATTTCCAGGTCTCTCTTGGAAAATAAGTGTTCATGTCTCCACACAATTCCAATTGATCCTTAATACTGACAGTCACTTGAAATGAAATCTGCATTGGATGTGCTCTGTGACACCCCCCAGTGGGTTTTGTACATTCCTTTATTGGCATTGCTTTGGGACTCTTTGAGTTGAGTTTAACAAATTCTTTTTTGTTTCTTTCTCCTCCCCAGGAGAAGAAGCTGATGGAGGATCGGATTGCTGAATGCTCTTCTCAGCTGGCTGAGGAAGAAGAAAAAGCCAAAAACTTGGCCAAACTGAAGAACAAGCAGGAAATGATGATCACTGATTTGGAAGGTTTGTTCTGCCTGGAATGGCCTGGGAACAGCTTGGACATGGTGGCAGGAGGGAATGGATCCCTTGGGACAGGGAATGCAGTGTCTGCTCAGCCTGAAGTGGAACCTGAGCAGCAGATACTCAGTGGCTGCTATTGCAGCCAGCTCCTGAAGGGAATTTGTGTCTCTTGCAAGGCTTGTTGCATCTGGCTGCTCAGTCTCTCTCCTGTTGAACTTTTCATTTTTGAGAATCCATTTCCTTCATAGACACACTCAGAAATTCCTGCTGTTGCCTGTATCTGTTAGCACCAAGGGAAAACATCCTGGCCCCTGGGAAGTTTCTCCCACTTTTCTCTGACACCAGAGCAATGATTCCTGTAGGAATGGCAGCAGGCACTCTTTAGGCTTCCAGGATTGCTTTTTAATAAGCAAATCTCAATTGTTTCACTTTTCTTAATGTTTTACCTGCCTTATATTTATAGATATATTTTATTTTACAGTGCTTTGTTTTTATTGAGCAGCCTGCTCTGGTGGGAGGTGTCCCTGCCCAAGGCAGGGGCTTGGAGTTAGATGAGCTTTAAGGCCCCTTCCAATTCTTCCAGAACCCAAACCATTCTATGATTCCAGCTAAAATGGTTCCATTTATTTCTGATTGTTCTGCCAGTGTTGTCACTAGCTGAACCTGCCCCATGTGCAACCTTTCTTGATTTTATGTTGTTTTCTTTTAATTACTGTAGATACTGTGCAACATTAATGAGCTGCCAAGTCAAAGTTGCAAAATAATAAGACAAAGTTGCTCTCTGTGCCCTAATTTGGGAATAGTTCTTGCACTTGGTGTGTTGTGGCCTGTCCTGCTACATATTTTAAGGCTGATGTGCTTCTGGAAGAAAATCAAAGTTTTACCTTATCTGTGTAGGAAGGTATTGAACTAACAGGGGTAGCAGTGATTGATGAACCTTGTCTTTAACAGTTGCATTCAGAGACCTTAAGATGGGTCTAAGTAAGCTTTGCTCACTGGAAAATAATGCTGGAGCAGCTCTGTGCTTAAATCAGGACTAGGAGCTTGACAGATGTGTTTGGTTACTGAGCCATTCCGAGACTGATGACCTTAGAAGTGGAAATTAAAGCTTATATTTAAGGCATGCAATTTCTTGGCTAGGAGAGCAGAGTAAAATGATATTTACTCTTGGAGATGATTCAAGAAGCCATTAAGGTCTCTCTGCTAGAGTCTTGGCACTGCTAGGCACTGATATTTGGGGAAAAAAAATTAATTCAGTTTGCTGTGAAACTTTCTCAATTACAGAATTGGGTCTTGTGACACTGCTCTATCACTCACCAGGAACTTAATGTAAAAACAGAGGGAGAAGTACAGTTCTTTTGGAATGTGAAACTGTTTAGAGAAAAGCAGTGTTACTTTGGGTTGTCTGGAAAATCCCAAATAGCCCAGGGTGGCCCTGGGTGTGATTTTCGACCATGGCTCCCTTTCCATGTCCAAGATCCTGGTCCAGGAGGAGGCTTAGGAAGGCTGAGAGGGAAGTCTCTGCCCTGAGGACCCACAAAGCACTGAAGGAGGGGAATAACTCCTGTTACCACATGGAATCCTAAAGATTCTAAAGCCCAGTGCCTTTGGAATTGTTGTGCTCAGCAAAACCTTCTGGGGCTGAGATCTGTTCCAGCCCTGCTCATCAGCTGATGTGGATCTGTCTGCCTGTGCCACCAGAGTCAAGTAAAAGTTTGGGTGCTGTGGCACTGCAGTGGGGTGGCTGTCCCAAAGAATTCCTTAGGGCAGGAGCATCTCAGCTACACAAGCAGGGAGGAAGCTCTCAGAGTTCTGCTAAATATTGGTGGGATGTGATTAAAGAGCACAGATACTTGGAAAAATGGTTTATTCAAGTTTTCCTTAAGCTGTGCTGTTTTCCAGTAGACCTTTTGGAGTCTGGCCTAGCCCTTCCCAAGCCCTGTGAGCCAGCATTTGTTCCAGTCCACAGTTTATCTTCTTTTTGAGTGTTGATGTCTGGGATTATCTGGCCTAACAGCTCAGGCTGCTCTGGTAGATCCCACTCCTTTTCTACTGAGATGTTTCTGTTGCCTCATCTCAGACTATTCACAGTTGTCACAGACCTTCCCCTGACTTTCTGACTAAATCATGCAGTTATCCTTTGCTATTTCATTTTTCTGCAGACTGGAGAAAGAATTGAGGCAGCATAAATTAAACTTCCCACCCTTCCTGCCACCCCAAACCCCCCGAGGGTGACAAGAGAAACAATTCCACATGAATTCAATTCTTTGCTTCCTTTAGAACGCCTAAAAAAGGAGGAGAAGACCCGCCAAGAGTTAGAAAAAGCAAAAAGAAAACTGGATGGGGAGACAACAGACCTGCAGGACCAAATAGCTGAGCTGCAAGCCCAGATTGAGGAGCTGAAGATCCAGCTGGCCAAGAAGGAGGAGGAGCTGCAGGCTGCCCTGGCCAGGTCAGTGTGGGACAAAGCTGCTCCCCCAAACTGGATTTCACCTGGCTGCAGCCAGAGCTGGGAATGCTGCAACAGCAGAGCTCTGGAGCAGCTCTGGAGCCCTGTGCTGTGCACAGACATGGCAAATTCAAAGGAATTCAGTGGTCCCTCAGCATCCTTGCTCTACAAACCTGCAAAAAGAAGTTTCATGTGGTGTCAGAGTGTTTGGGCTCTGGAAGCTTTTTTAATCTCCCAAAATACAGCCTCAGGAGGGAAAAATGTGTATTTCTCAGTGGGTCTTAACAAAGTGCTGGGCAGGACAGATTTATCTGGGTCTGTGTGATCCTCCTGCAGTCCCATGTTATGCTGAAATCATCTGTGTTTTTTAAGTATAATTTTGCAGGAAGAGGAAATTCTACAGATGGAGCATTTCTGGGCAGTGTTGAGATCTACAGAATTGGAATACTTGACTGTAAATTAAAGCTTGATCATTCTGATAGTGCACCTTGGTGGGGTCTTGAGAATAACTGTGGGCTTTTATCTGTGGGATCTGTTATCTGTCCCTGGCAGTGCCCAGGGCCAGCCTGGATGGGGCTTGGAGCAACCTGGGACAGTGGAAGGTTCCCTGCCCATGGCACAGGGTGGGAATTTGATGATGTTTAAGGTCCCTTCCAACCCAACCATTCTATAATTTGTTACGTTTATTTTATTCTAATGGAAATGTTAAGATATTTTTGTAGATAATTTAAGTAGGTTATGAGGGGAGGTGAAATCCCATTAACTGTGGTGCCTCTGTTTGACAGAGGGGATGAAGAAGCAGTTCAGAAGAACAATGCACTGAAAGTGATCAGGGAGCTGCAGGCTCAGATTGCAGAGCTCCAGGAGGATCTGGAGTCTGAGAAGGCGTCACGGAACAAGGCAGAAAAGCAGAAAAGGGATTTGAGTGAAGAGTTGGAGGCTTTAAAAACTGAACTGGAAGATACTTTGGATACCACTGCAGCACAGCAAGAGCTGAGGTAGGATCATGGTCTGTGTAAGAAGGCACCATTTAAATCCATCTTTGATTTACAAAAGGCTGAAATGTTGATTTTTTTGATGACTCTTCCTCCAGGACAAAGCGAGAGCAGGAGGTGGCTGAGCTGAAGAAAGCAATTGAAGAGGAAACTAAAAACCATGAAGCCCAGATCCAGGAGATCAGGCAGAGGCATGCTACTGCCCTGGAGGAGCTCTCTGAGCAGCTTGAACAGGCCAAAAGGGTGAGAAGAAAATGAACTTTCTGCTTCAGGGTTTTTTTTATAAGCACCATAGGTGGCGTGGTTCCTTCCAATTCCTGAGCTGAGGTTTTCTATGATCACAGAGCTAAGCTGTCCTCTAAAAATGCATCACAGTTGCAGCTGAGATTTATCCTGCTGGTTTGCCAATGTTGCAGCTATTCAGCAGCACATCTGTGCTGTGTCCTCTGGCCACCAGCAGCAGAGCAGGCAGCAGGAGGCACAGGGGGATCACATGGCTCCTGTTCCTGCTCAGAAGGAGAATTATTCCAACACTGCCAAAAGAAGGAGTCTCTCGTTCTTGAAGTTACAGTTGGGGTCGTGACAAATGTGTGTGTGGACAGCTCATGTCCTGTAGGGATGTTTTCATGTAGGAAATACTTCACAAGCTTTCTTAGTATTTTTAATTAAGTGAGAAATGTAGTTAGACTGTTTTTTACTGGCTTTATTCACCTCAGAATCTTCTGCATGTCTCGTGCTCCTTGTTCAATAAATACTCTCAGTAAGAGCATGAAAAGATGGAAAAATACCCTGCAATCTGAAACAAAGCTCCTGTGACAAGATGGTGTCAGCTCTGGTGATACAGCAAGAATGACACTTCAACATCCCTTATGCCAATTACTGCTTTTTACAAAGGCTTTTGACAAATGTCAGTGCAGTGCTGAGAATTGCTTTGTTCTGCACTTCCAGGCTGCTCTGCCTACTCAAATCAGGGCAGCTTTGGTTCATACCTTCCCCTTTATTTCTGTGAGATGAGCCATGCTGATCTGTTAATGGGCACATTCCTTCCTCCTTGCAGTGCCACCAAAACAGTCATTTCCAGTGCTGCCATCCCAGCTCCTGCCTCTGCTGCTCCTCACTGTTACCTGGGGTGGCTGGAGAGGAACACCCTGACTTCCCTCAGTCTTCACCTGAGCCACACACGTCACAGAGCAGCCTCTCAAACACTCCCTGCTCATGTCTTGCCGAGCACTTGGCTTCCCTCTGAACATGGAAACCTGACCTGCAGAATCCCTTTGAGCAGAAAACATTCACCTTTTAACAAAGTGTTGACTTTCTTCCCTTTTGTCTTTCCTAGTTCAAGGCAAACCTTGAGAAGAACAAGCAAGGCTTGGAGTCTGACAACAAGGAGCTGGCCTGTGAGGTGAAGGTGCTGCAGCAGGTCAAGGCAGAGTCTGAGCACAAGAGGAAGAAACTCGATGCTCAGGTGCAGGAGCTGACTGCAAAGGTGTCAGAAGGGGAGAGGCTGAGGGTGGAGCTGGCGGAGAAGGCAAACAAGCTGCAGGTAAGGCTCTGCGAGTCCTGAAATCCTGGGACAGGCAAGGAACTCAAAAGTTACAACCATGTGCAGAAATGGCCTGTGGATGATGTGGGAGGTGACCTCAGTCAAGGGCTCTCATTGATTTGGGAGGCCTTAAAGTGGTGAAGTGCTTCAGCTGGAGAAACTGGGCAGCTGTGACATCAATCCTGAACGTCCTGGGCTGTGCAGGAGTTACAGTGGCTTTGAAGGATGTGGCTTCCATCCTGGAGAGCAAATCCTGTAGGGAGCTCTGCACAGTCCAGCTGGAGTACAGGTTTTTGGCTTGGCTGTGGGATTGAGTAGACTGGGCTGAGCTTTCCCATAGGTCTGAGCAAAAATTGATGGTGGCCACAGGTTTGCTTTTGTGCTCCAAGCTGGGAGATTGGCAGGGAGGGACTGCAAGCACAGGCCCATTTTTCTGGGAAATGGAGCAAACAGGCAAAATGCAGCCATGGCAGAATTCTGAACCACAGCCATGAGGACTTCAGGTAAATCCAGCTGAAGCACTTCAGAAAGGGAATGGCCCAGGTCTCTGTGGAGGGAGCTTTCAGGCTGTCTCTCACTGTGTAGCCCAAAATAATACACTGGCACCTGGCAGTGATGCTTTAAACCCAGCTGCCACCTGGTAATCCCTGAATTGATGCTTCCATGAAATACATGGTCCTAGAATTAAACATAGCATTAAAGTGTGAATGCAGGGATCAGAACAAAGTGCTTTGCTAAATATCAGAGCTTAATAGCATAACTCTTGTTTTGTTACTGCACTCGAGGCCTGACATTCAGCTTCAGTTCTGGAGCCACACCTCAGTATTTTTAGCTTCTCTCTCTGCTGGGCTCTGTTGCTGTCTTGCCATAGCTGGAATTTGTGGAGGTTTTGTGCTGTGCAGTTGCAGCTCCCAGTGGGGTTTGGGCTGTGCTGTTACCTCTGGGCTGCTTGCTTTGCAGAATGAGCTGGATAATGTCTCCAGTCTCCTGGAGGAGGCAGAGAAGAAAGGCATCAAGTTTGCCAAGGATGCAGCCAGTTTGGAATCTCAGCTTCAGGATACACAGGTGTGTGTGCAGCAAAGCTGGGCTTGGCACTGGAGCTCTGCTCCTCAGGGAAATGCTGACTGCTAACAGAAATGACATTTTCATTCATGCTTTGGAAAGTCCCCTTTGGAAAGGTAGAAGCTGAATTTCCTGTTCAGTCCAGTGGAATGGGATGGATTGGGATGGATTGGGATGGATTGGGGTGGCTCAGCTACATGTGGAACCAAGTTTTCATTATCTGAGCTTCACTACCTGGTAGTTGGTAGTTCTCTTTTATATCTTTGTGGGAGATAAGAATCAAATAAAAAACCCTTTCCAGGTAGAATTTAATGTCAGTATCCTTGGGGTATATGAGGAACAAAACCCTGTCTTCTACTGACAGCTTCAAATTCTTACAGCTGAAGTTCAAACTGTCAGGTTTTGGTTCTTAATTAAGAAAATGCAGCTTTCTGCAGATATTAATGACTTCAGTGCATTTTATCTCCCCTGTATAAAAGTTCTGATGGTGACCACTTAACTGCAGAACTCCTTTGATCATGTTCATCACAACTGGAGGGGTTTGTAGGGAGCAGGATGGGGGAGAGGGGATGGGATGGGATGGGAGTGACATTACACCTTTCATGACTTTGGTATGACAGAAGTTTCCACCTTTAAAGTGACCTTTCTATTTAAGCAATGCAGAAAAACCTGGGAGCATTGTGCCATTGCAGGGTTTGCTGCCCCGTGTTCTTCCCAGGTGATTTAAAATAGGTGCTCTGTGCTTGTCTGAAAAAAGGAAAGTACATTTTGAAGGTGACTTCTGTGCTAGTCCCTTGAAAGATGGAAAAGCATCATCCATTAACTTCTAGAATGGACTCTGGCATCAATTCCCTGATCAGAAATATGCTTTCTGAAGGTTTAAAAGGGCCCAGAATGAATGGTCAGTGGCTTTTGGAAAACCCAAATAACAGATGTGTTCATAAAGCACGTCCTTGTCCCAAAATCTGAGAGAAAAATAAACCTGGAGCTCCCCATGTGGAGTTGTGGGGGTCTCAGAGCACACTCATCTCTGCCCATGCCTCTGTTCCAGGAGCTGCTCCAGGAGGAAACCCGCCAGAAGCTCAACCTCAGCAGCAGGATAAGGCAGCTGGAAGAGGAGAAGAACAACCTGCAGGAGCAGCAGGAGGAGGAAGAGGAGGCCAGGAAGAACCTGGAGAAGCAGATGCTGGCCTTGCAGGCCCAGGTGAGCTGCTGTGAGGAGCAGACATGTGCAAGGTGTCCCTAACTGGTGTCCCAGAGCTTTGGGGAACAATTCATGCAACTCCCACAGGGGCTGGAGCAGGTTGTGGAATGAAGCTTCCTGGGGCCTTTCTCTGTTGCAGTAATGATGTGTGCAGTGATGATGATGATGATGATGATGATGATGATGATGATGATGATGATGATCTGTGATGGGCAGGGCTTTGCCCTGCTTAGCACCCTGGAAACTCCCAGTTTTTGTGTTCCCTGAGCTTGCAGCAACATCTGTTCCTGCTTTTGCACTTTGCCCCTGGGTGCCTTTCCTGCCTCTCGTGATGCACTGAGGGGCTTCACCTGCTTTTATTGAATTGCAGTTGGCTGAGGCCAAGAAGAAGGTGGATGATGACTTGGGAACCATTGAAGGCCTGGAGGAGACTAAGAAGAAGCTGTTGAAGGACATGGAGTCCCTCAGCCAGCGCCTGGAGGAGAAAGCTCTGGCTTATGACAAACTGGAAAAGACCAAGAACCGCCTGCAGCAGGAGCTGGATGACCTGATGGTGGATCTGGATCACCAGCGCCAGATTGTCTCCAACCTGGAGAAAAAGCAGAAGAAGTTTGATCAGGTACTGCAGTCTCCTGTCATCTTCTGGCTTTTTAGGATTTTTAAATGGCATCTCGTTGTTGTTGCTGAGCCTTGTACAAAGAAGGGTCTGATGGGTGTGCTGTGGTTGTTGATAATCCTGTGAGCAGCTGGCCTTTGTTAGAGGAACTTGTCACTCCCAATTTCGTGAGCCAAATGCCATCTCTGAGGCTTGTTAGATCAAGCAATCAGCTCTTTATATACAAAAAGAGAATTATGCTGGAACAAAAACTTTAAGAGTTTGATTGTAATCCCTCAGGGTAGACTAAAAAATGATCTGAAGGGTGAAAGATGGAAATCATATGAAACTTGTCTTGCTGAGCAGCTTGCTTTCCTGCTCTCCTCCCAGAGGAGCTGTAGCTGTTCTCTTACTGGCACTTTGATCACGACTGAGGGACCAGACAGGTCCTGAAGGCCAATTAAACTTAGAGCATGAACCACTTCCTGAATAAAACACCTGAGGCAGGAAGCACCTGATTGTGGAGCTTAAGAGATGGATTAATTGTTTCTTCTGTTCAGATGCTGGCAGAAGAAAAGAACATTTCTGCCAGATATGCAGAGGAGCGAGATCGTGCCGAGGCAGAGGCGAGGGAGAAGGAAACCAAAGCCCTGTCCCTGGCTCGGGCCCTGGAGGAGGCCCTGGAAGCCAAGGAGGAATTTGAAAGGCAGAACAAGCAGCTGCGTGCAGATATGGAAGATCTGATGAGCTCCAAAGATGATGTGGGCAAAAATGTAAGTATGGTTCCACCCTGGGAATAACAGGGAAGGCTCCCTGGCTGGAGAAGGGTCTGGGACACAAGAACTGAACTTTCTGATGCTGACCCAAACTGCTGGAGGGATTAATGCCCAGAATGAGGGGCTGGTCCTTGTTAACATCAGGCCTCTTCAAAAGCTGTTCTCACCCTCTGCATGGAGAATCCCCAGTGTCAGTTTTATACTTTTGGATCAGTGGAGGTGGGACTGTGCTCAGACAGAACTGCTTAGGTGTTGCTGCTGTGATAGATGGGACAGCCACTTCCTCATTGTTGTGTTGCTGGCTGTATTTTTGTGTGTAAATGAGGGATAATGAGCATTTCTGTTACCTTTGGTCAAACTGGGCTGCAGGACGTGGTTGAAGCAAAGGCAGAGCACAACTGTGACCCTTCAGTGTCCTCCCTCCTGCACCCAGCTGGGGCAGCAGCAAAGGCCCCCTGCCCTTCCCTGGTGGCCTTTGCTCTGTCACAGCCCCACAGGATTATCCAAGAAGCAGATTTGCCCTTCTGCCAGGCCTGGGTTAGGCCGTGGGTCTGCACTGACACTGTGGGGCCTCTGCTTCAGCCCCAGCTGCTGCTCTGCCTGTTGGGATTCACTGTCCAGCTCAGAGGGCCACAAAACACAGTCACTGACCTGGGCTGCTGCCAGAAGTGCTGCTGGGAGGTCTCTGAAGGACAGGCTCTGAGCAGGGGTTGTGCCTTAGGTCCACGAGCTGGAGAAGTCCAAGAGAACCCTGGAGCAGCAGGTGGAGGAGATGAGGACTCAGCTGGAGGAGCTGGAAGATGAACTGCAGGCCACAGAAGATGCCAAACTCCGTCTGGAGGTGAACATGCAGGCTATGAAAGCCCAGTTTGACAGAGATCTGCAAGCCAGAGATGAACAGAATGAGGAGAAGAAGAGGATGCTGGTGAAACAAGTACGTCTGGTTTACTCTGTGTTGTAGTCAGAAGGGGAGGAGGGTCTTTTGCCAGAATTCTGGGCCTCTGTGCTACCAGAAAAATAAACCTTTGCTTAAAGATTCCATCCTATGGAAAGCCCAAACCACAGAATTTTTACAAACCATCCAACAGTTCTGGCTGGGTGTTGGCCACTGTCACCAGGCAGTGTCAGGCAGCTGCTCGTGGCCTCCAGAACCACTCCACGAGGTTTGTCTGTTGCTGCCTGGGTGTGTTCCCAGCACAGGGATATCTCAGTTGCATTTTTCAGGCCCATCCTGTTTGATATCCAGGAACAAATCCATGGATGCTGAGATAGACCCAAAAATTAACTGAACAGATTCCTAAATGAAAATTGTGGCAGAGCTTCCAGGTTCACTGGACTTGAGAATTCTGGGAACAGAGATCAGAAGATCCTCAAGAAATGCCTTTAGAGTTTCATGTTTGTAAGAGAAGATGGTTCTAAATTAACATTAAGTGTTGAGGAATAAACCAGCCAGTATTTCAAGATTTATCACAGGAAAACAAAATCTGAGAATCACCAGTGTAGAGATACCTTAGGAATAAACCTGGCCTGGAGGGTTTGGAAGGTCACTGCAGCACAAAGTTGCTGTTATCTCAACTGGACAAGAGCTCCTGACCTTGCACTGGGAGGGAGATTTGCTTCAAAACAAAACATTCTTTCCTGTTGGTCACGTGGGGCATTTCTGGCTCAGTTTATTTTTGCACAGGTTTGGCTCAGTCCATGTGGCCTGGCTGTTCACACACTCCTGTTTTGTTTTGGGAAAAGAAGTTGTTGGTGTATAAATGCCAGTGACAGGCATTCAGAGGGAATGGTTTCATTGTTCCCTTGACACAGTGAGGTGATTCCAGTTCTTGTTCTCCGTCAGAGTTAGTGCCATCTGCCCTGGAGCCATCCCTTGTGGAGGCTGAAATGGAGATGCTCCAGAAGCTTTCCAGAGTTCTTTCCTCAGGTTTCCCTTTTGCTCAGTGCAGAGGTCTCTGCTTCCATTTGGGATTTGGCCTTGCCGTTGGCAGTGCCTTCCCCTTAGCTGCCATCCCATGGCCTTTTCCCACGGAGAGGTGTCCCTGGGCTCTGGGCAGGCCCTTTGGGGTCCTGGCTGATGCTCAGGGGCTGATCCTGTCCTGGTGCCAGGTGCGGGAGCTGGAGGCCGAGCTGGAGGACGAGCGCAAGCAGCGGGCGCTGGCCGTGGCAGCCAAGAAGAAGCTGGAGATGGACCTGAAGGACCTGGAGGGGCAGATAGAGGCTGCCAACAAGGCCCGGGACGAGGCCATCAAACAGCTCAGGAAGCTCCAGGTAGGCACAGCTGATCAGGGAGCTGGATCTGTCCTGGGAGCTGCCCCGGGGCTGCTTCCATTCAGTGCAGCTGAAGGCAGAAGGAAAATCAGACTCCACTGATGGGTCTGAGAGTGTCTGACCTGGATTTATGCTCTACTCAAAACTCATCCTTTTATAGAGCCACAGAATAGTTTGGGTTGGAAGGAACCTTTAGGCTCATCTCGTTCCAAACCCCCTGCCACAGAAACACTTTCCACATTTCTGGAGGTATCCCAGGCCAGGTTGGACGGGGCTTGGAGCAACCTGGGCTAGTGGAAGGTGTCCCTGCCATGGCAGGGCTGTGACTGGATGATAATTAAGGTCCCTTCCAGCTCAGGCCATTCTAAGATTCCACTCTATAATTCTGTGGAATGCTTGAAGTCTTGGAATGTGATATTTCTGACCAGGCATTGAGGGGTGGAAAGATGAGAAAATGAACTTTTACAACACAGAAGAACTGGAAATGCCTTTAAGTGGAATGAAGCCACTTAGGGAGAAAAGCCTTATCTCTTAGGGGCTGAAATGCTTCAGAGCTAGAATGGATCCTGTCCTAAGGCAGCCTGGCTGTTCCTTACCCTGCTTCCCTCCTGCAGGCTCAGATGAAGGACTACCAGCGGGAGCTGGAAGAGGCCCGAGCATCCAGGGATGAGATCTTTGCCCAGTCCAAAGAGAGTGAGAAGAAGCTCAAAAGTCTCGAAGCAGAAATACTCCAGCTCCAAGAGGTGAGTTGGAAATCCAAAAGATTTGTTTTTCTTCCCAGAGTACGGCAGAGAGTGAAAATACTAAAAAACAATGTAGTGAGTTGAACAGAGAAATGGGAGCCAGGAGAACTCTGGTGCCCCTGCTCCAGGTCATCACTGAGGTCTTCACAGCTTTGCAGGAATCATTGCAGGAGTCTGGACTTATAGCAGGGAAGCTTTACTGCTGCTTAAACACCCTTGAGCCTTCCCTGCAGTGTGCTGGGTGGTTCAGCAGCCTCTGAGAGGTGCAGTGCTCAGTGGCAGCACTGAAATGGGTTCTCAGGGTTTATATATTGACAATTCCCTCTCTGGCCTCAGTGAACCATTTGTGTGTGGTTTATCCCTCTGCCCTTTCAGCCCTTTTTCTTACGGGCATGTTTGCCCTCTCTGTTGGCAATCTGTGTAAGAGCTTCAAGTCTTGCTGCATCTCTCTCATCTTCCACCCTCTCCCTGTGCTGCCACAAGGTCAGACTGCAGAGTGTCCCTGTGCCTCTCCTGTCTGCTTTAGCTGCAGAGCAAGGCTTGCCCAGACTCACCACACTTCCCTTGGAGCCTCCACGGATAACCTGGCACTGCCTGGAGCTTCTCCAGGTGGACTTTGGTGGCCTTCAGACATCAGTGTGGCACTTGGAGAGCATTTAATTGTCCTTAGCAAATGCTTGAGTGTTTCTGCCACTTCAGAGATCTGTAATCTGAACATGGGGTTCAGTGCTGTGTGTGCTGTTGTGCTAAAGCTTTTCAATTTTTATTCTCTTCTTGTCTTCATGCTGAGAACTCTGTGAGAACCTAAAACATTCGCTTAATTTAGCACCTGCTTTACACTGCCTGTGTCTATCAGAGCATGTGGCACAGTGGTTTCTCCTGCTGCTGAGTGAGGGTTTGGGTGTTACTGATTTTCATGGATTTTTTTTCCCCTTGCTTTGAGTGGGGAACAGGGAGAAGTAACTCCACTGCAGTCCCAGGGCAGGGAGGGAAAATCAGGCTGATGTGTCCTGCTGGCTTATCCATTAGGAGCCCCCAGGGCTATCCCAGCTCACAGCATCTCCCAGAGGCTGTCAGGGGGCTGAGCTGTTTGCAGAGCTGTGGGTCCCGGGGCTGCACTGACTGTTCCCCACCCTGGCAGGAGTTTGCGGCGTCGGAGCGCGGCCGGCGGCACGCGGAGCAGGAGCGGGACGAGCTGGCAGATGAGATCGCCAACAGCGCCTCTGGAAAGTGAGTCTGGGCTGGGACAGGGACAGGGAAGGGTTAGGTTTGGTATCAGGGATAGGTTCTTCCCCCAGAGGGTGCTGGGTACTGCCCAGGCTCCCCAGGGAATGGGCACGGCCCCGAGGCTGCCAGAGCTCCAGGAGCGTTTGGGCAGCGCTGCCAGGGACAGGGTGGAGTTCTTGGGGTGTCTGTGCAGGGCCAGGAGCTGGATCCTTTTGGATCCCTTCCAGCTCAGGAGACTCCCTGCTCCTAAGTGACCTCCCCAGGAGCTCAGTGGGCTCTGGACGGGCCCTGACCCCTTCCCCTGTGCAGGTCAGCGCTGCTGGACGAGAAGCGCCGGCTGGAGGCTCGGATTGCCCAGCTGGAGGAGGAGCTGGAGGAGGAGCAGAGCAACATGGAGCTGCTCAACGAGCGCTTCCGAAAGACCACGCTGCAGGTGAGCCCGGGGCCAGGTGAGCTGGGGGTGACATCCCCAGAGGCTCTGGAGGCACTGAGTGACCCCTGTCCCCTCCCTGCCAGGTGGACACGCTCAACTCGGAGCTGGCCAGCGAGCGCAGCGCGGCGCAGAAGAGCGAGAACGCGCGGCAGCAGCTGGAGAGGCAGAACAAGGAGCTCAAGGCCAAGCTGCAGGAGCTGGAGGGCTCTGTCAAGTCCAAATTCAAGGCAACAATTTCTACTCTAGAAGCCAAGATTGCACAGCTCGAAGAACAGCTCGAGCAGGAAGCCAAGTAAGGGGAAAAAGACCTGGTTGCCTGTATGGGTTAAATGGCTGAAAGTTCCATGCTGGAAGTTTCTGAAAGGCCTTGGGTTTATGGTCTGGAGACTCCTGTTTAGGGGATACACTTTAACAAGGCAGCTGTAGAATAACTGGGGTTGGGAGTTTCAGAATTGATTTGCTTCCTACCAGCTGGATGAACTCTGCAAGGTGTTGATGTCCCAGAGCCACAAGGTGCTGCAGGAGTTTCCTGGGACAAGGTGAAATGTCCCCTTGAGACCTCAGTCTCTTGGTTAGAGAACAGCATAGAGGCACAGTTTGAGATGAATCCTATGCTCTCCAGAAGTCTTTCTGCAGTGAATTATCCATCTGTCCTTGCAATCCTATTCTCAAAATTCACTTTTTTAGCTGGTTCCTCCCCCCATCTGCAGCTGGGGGTGTCCTACGGCCACCTCTGTCCTTTCTGTGCCCTGGGCTCTGCAGCAGCACCGTGTTACTGATTAAGCAGCAGCTTTAAAGCTGCTCTGTCCAGTCTCCTTGTGGGGGCACCCTCTGAGCCCTCATCCACGCTCCCATGGCCCCAGGGCTCTGAGAACTGCATCCCAGCCAGCCCCTGGCACAGGAGTCAGTTCCAGTGCTGGTGTCTGGCATGTTCAGAGATCTCAGTTACACCTTCAGGAGGGACAGATCTCGTGTTGCCAGCCCTCAAGTACTGATGGCTTTGGATTGTTCCAGGGAAAGGGCAGCTGCCAACAAGCTGGTGCGCCGCACGGAGAAGAAGCTGAAGGAGGTTTTCATGCAGGTGGAGGACGAGCGGCGCCACGCGGACCAGTACAAGGAGCAGGTGGGTGGGGGTCAGGAAAACCTCCTTGGGGTGGGAAGGGCTGGTGAAGAGGAATTGGAATGGCAATACCTCAGGGAAACCTACAGTGATGGTTAAACCAGCAGAGAAAGCCCAGCAGGGATTCTGTTCTCCCTGTGTGTGTGAGCTCTGCTGGGCTGGGCTGTTCCCAGAGCCGGGAGCTCCGTGGAGTTGTGGGACCAGGCTGGAGCCTGCACTGAGGCTGTGCTGCATCCCCAGGGGAGGGAGCGGGGTTGGGGTGCAGCTGTTGGGGTGACCCCGGTGCTGGCTTTGGCTGCAGATGGAGAAGGCCAATGCCAGGATGAAGCAGCTGAAGCGGCAGCTGGAGGAGGCGGAGGAGGAGGCCACGCGCGCCAACGCGTCCCGGCGCAAGCTGCAGCGGGAGCTGGACGATGCCACGGAGGCCAACGAGGGGCTGAGCCGGGAGGTCAGCACCCTCAAAAACAGGCTAAGGTCAGTGCCACTGCAGCGCTGGGACTGGGATTTACCTGAGCCCTTCCGACCCTCCCTCCGTGGGGCATCATCCCTGGGGAACATCCAGCTGGGGAGCTGCTGGGATGAGGGAATGGGTCAGACTGGGGCCTGGTGATGAGAACAAGGAAGCTGCCAGATATTCCAGAGGGATATTCCTGACAGCTCCTGAGCTTGAACTCCTCAGAGTTTACATTGGCAGGTTCCCTGGGTAGCCAGTTCAACCCAGCCACAGGTAAATGTGACACAGGAGGTGGCTCAGTTGTGTCTTTCCAGTGGTTGGTGCTGGCCCCGTTTTTCCTGGCCCTCACTTTTGGGGATGTTGCAGCAGTTTCCTTGAGAGCAGGTCTGTGGGACCCAGGTCTGTGCCAGGGACAGGGGGGAGTCAGCAGGGATGAGGCTCCTGCAGCCCATCAGCCTCACTGAGGGGCACAGAGGGGCTGGACCTGGCTGGAGCTGAGCTGAGCTTCCCTGGCAGCCTTGGAATTTTGTACAGAACCTGCTCTTGTCTGTGCTGGGTGCTCCTACAGAGACGGGAGTTTAGGTTACTTGAGACTTGCAAACCTAAGGAATGCTGGAGTGCCAGACGTGCTGGAGCTCAGCGTTCTGGCTCCTTGAGGAGGGATGGAGGGTTTGAGACTCCCTGTGGGAGATATTACCCCCGGGCAGCCTGGGGCTGAGCAGGGACGGCTGCCAGGGTGACCCCAGGGTGACCTTTCAGTTCCTGAAGGGACTTTGGACAAGGGCCTGGAGGGGCAGGACAAGGGGGAATGGTTCCCGGTGCCCGAGGGCAGGCTTAGATGGGAGAAATTCCTCCCTGTGAGGGTTGGGAGTGCTGGCACAGGGTGCCCAGAGCAGCTGTGGCTGCCCCTGGATCCCTGGCAGTGCCCAAGGCCAGGCTGGACATTGGGGCTGGGAGCAGCCTGGGACAGCGGGAGGTGTCCCTGCCATGGCAGGGGTGGGATGGGCTGAGCTTTAGGCTCCCCCCAGCCCAGCCCGACCCCTGTGGTGCCCTGGGCTGGCCCGGGCTGTGCAGGGCGCTGACCCCGCGCTGTTCCCGGTTCGCAGGAGGGGGGGACCCATCACCTTCTCCTCGAGCCGCTCGGGGCGGCGGCAGCTGCACATCGAGGGCGCCTCGCTGGAGCTGTCGGACGACGACGCCGAGAGCAAAGGCAGCGACGTGAACGAGGCCCCGGCCGCCCCTGCCGAGTAGCGCCCGGCCCCGCCTGCATGCAGAGACCTTTCCAGCCCCGGCGGCGGCGCTCGGAGTGCCCTGCCCTGCCCTCGGAACTGCCTTGTGGCCGGAAAGCTGCCTTACGACCCTCGGCATGTGCTACAAGGTTCCTTATCATAGGTCAACCATGTCTTAAGGCTCTCCAGCCTCACCACACTGTACCCTGCTTCAGATATAGGTACAACTGCTTTTTTATATATAGTAAACAACCGGGATCGTCTCTGTTCAGTGCATCTCTTTTCCAGATACTCATTGTAAAGCCATTTTATAAAGCATCATGTGAAGGATGAAAACTTTTTTTTATCAATCCAGAAGCATCATTCCCAGCGGGTGGGTGGCCGGGACAGACCCCTTGCCGTGGCTGTGCATGCCTTGTGTCCAGCAGCATCCTTCAGGCTCCGGGCTCGCCGGCCCCGGGCTGGGCACAGTCTCTCAGATCAGTGAAGACCAAACCGCACCCGTTTTCTTTCTTTTCTCCCAATTGTTGTGATCCGCACACACCTGAGTGAACTGTGAAAAACGGCCTTGGGAAGTGTTAGAGGGAAGTGTAGGGATGAGTGAGTAGTGTCCGTTTTTATCCTGCAATCCCATTTGAAGTGTTCTCAGCACCTGCTCCATCCGTTCGTGTCCATGCAGTCCAGGCACACCGAGGTGGGTCCCCGTCCCCTGCCCAGCCCTGCGTGCTCAGAGCCCCCGGGGCCCTGCAGACACCCAGGCTGGGGTAATGTGAACACCAGTGGGAAATAAACACACAGCACAGGCAAAACTAATTTATTAATGTGAGGCCGAGTCAGGCCGTGGGAGGCTCCGGCAGCCCCGGGGTCCTGCGGGGCCGGGGCTCGGGGCTCCCACCCTGGATGGATGGATGTTGCCTGCCTACAGTTAACATGCCAGTGGATGTGAATCCTTTTTCTTTTTGTTGTTGTTTTGTTGTTTTTTTTTTTTTTTTTAATTTTGAGCAGTATTACAGTGAGTAGTTAGCGTTCTTTTTGTTTAAATAGCTGAAAACTGACATTACAGAAAGTGCCTTAGACACTACAGTACTAAGACAACGTTACATATATAATTTGCCTATATAACAATGATTTAATGTATTAATTTTGACTGTGCTTCATATCATGTACCTCTCTAGTCCAAGTGGTATTATTGATATTAGTGACAATGAATCAGTGTTAACTAGGAAACTTCCTCTGCCACATGCTCAAAACCCATGGATTTCCCTTTTTTGGTTAAAAGCTTTAACATCTGTTGCAAAGGTTTTGTTGTGTGTGTTTGGATATTTTTAATCAAACTGGCTGTTGACCACCAGGCGTCTGACTGCAAATATCTTGTTTTCTTGTATACCCATATTTCTAGACAATGATTTTTGTAAGACAATAAATTTATTCATTATAGATGCGGCCGCCTGCTCTGTTTACTTACTGGAAGAGCTCTCCCGAGGCTGGCATAGACCTTAATAAACGAGATATGACTGGAAGCTGCCTTTTCCCTTCTTCCTGTTCTGTTTGCTTGCTTTTTTTTCCCTTTTATTTTGACCTAAATACAGCATCAAGGGCTTGGTCCGAGCTGAGCCTTTGCCTTTGAATGTCACTGGCAGGGCCCAGCTGGAGCACAAAGGGAGCTCTGAGCTCTCCTGCTGCCCCTCAGGGCTGTGGCACAGCCGCACTTGTGCCTTCAGCAGGCTCTGGGCTCCTGCCTGAGCAGTTGCATCCCCTATTTTGGGGTCCTGGGGTGCAGAACCTGCCCCAGAGCTGGGGCAGGAAAGGCCCAGGAGCTGCAGGAGTCTGCGGTGGGAGCTTTTGGTGTGAGGGAATGAGGACAGAGCAGGCAGAGGGGCTGGGTGGGCACTGCTCCCACTCTTTCCATGGGACCTGTGGCTCCAGGGGCTCCTGGATGGAACCTGGGTCAGTCCTGGGCACCTCTTCCTCTTTGGCTGCTGTGGAAAAGAAGGGATGAGGAAAGGCTTTTCCCTGCTGCCGCTGGCAGGGCTGGAATCGGGGCAGACCCGGGCTCGGTTCTGAGGTGGGACTGGAACGGGGCAGGAGGCAGCGGCCGCAGGGAGGGTGGCAGGAGCTGGCAATGAATGGGGAGTGCTGTAAGGGTGTGTTGTCCAGGCTGTGCTGTCCGGGCTGTGCTGTCCGGGATGGGCTGTCCGGGATGGGCTGTCCAGGCTGTGCTGCCCGGGCTGTCCGGGCTGTGCTGTCCATGCAGGATGTGCTGTCCAGGCTGTGCTGTCCGGGCTGTGCTGTCTGGGCTGGGCTGTCCGTGCAGGCTGTGCTGTCTGGACTGTGCTGTCCGAGCTGTGCTGTCCGAGCTGTGCTGCCCGGGCTGTCCAGGCTGTGCTGTCCGGGCTGGGCTGTCCAGGCTGGGCTGTCCGAGCTGTCCAGGCTGTGCTTTCTGGGCTGTGCTGTCCAGGCTGTGCTGTCCAGGCTGTGCTGTCCGGGCTGTCCGTGCAGGCTGTGCTGTCCAGGCTGTGCTGTCCGGGCTGT
>VWZQ01011088.1:49862-73579 GCA_013397015.1 Myiagra hebetior | reverse complement strand
GTGCTGTCCAGGCTGTGCTGTCCGGGCTGTGCTGCCTGGGCTGTGCTGTCCCAGGAAGAGCACCCCGGGAAGGGCCAGCTGCAGAGGCCGGGCCCGTGTTTGCCGCTCCCCCATGACCAAACCCAGCCACATTCCCAAGGGAAGGGATGTGGGATAATGCCTGAACACCGGCCCCTCCCCAGGGCGTGGCAGGAAACCCCACGGGACAAAGTGAGAGCCACGGCCACTGGTTCTGCAAAATCCACTGATTCCACATTAAAAGAACTTTATTTTTGGAAGATTACTCTCATTTGTTTTCATTCTTTTGAAACCACATCATGTCAGTGGCACCAGGGTGGAACGGTACATCCTATGGAAACATGCCAGAGAGAGGCTGAATAAATAAAGCTACAAAGCCCAAGTTATGTACAAAGACCTCAGGCAAAGGTATTATGTTTACAAATCTATGTACAATAAAACAAATGTAAACAGTCAAATGCAGCAGAGGATGCACAGGAAGGAAGGACCATACAAACCCTAATGGCAAAGGGACAATCCCACCTCCACTGCTGGGCCAGTGGGGTTTTTTTTCCTCAGCATTTGTAACTCAACCACCTGGGAGCTGCAGAGCCCCTGAATGACGACTGCTGAACCCCCAGCTCCAACTCTGGCTCCATTTGCTGGTTCAGTCTAAAAATCCACCGACTCTGAGGCACATGGACAGAGAAACCACACAAATGTGTTGCTTGAAAGACCCACAAGGCTCAGTCGCCCCAAACTGTCACAGGTGATGCTGGACAGCCCAGTCCTACAGCACAGGGGTGATGGGCAGGGGGGTCTTGGGGCCAGGTGGAGCAGCAGCTTCCTAAAGCTCTCATGGGGTCGCTGTGTGGAGGGTGAGGGATGGAGGCCGAGTCCAGCAGGGCCAGGGAGCTGTGGGGCAGCCCTGGGGGCACCTGAGGGCACAGCCCCTGGACACAGCCCTGCCCCAGGGCAGGAACCCCAGGGAGAGCAGCTCAGCCATGCTTGGCCCTGCCAAGGCATCTGGGGAGGCTGGGATGGGCACCCCAGGGCGCTGCCAACCCCCTCTCCCTCTCTGCCCCGGCCCTCTGTGTGTGTCCAGCTGTCCAGTGGGGAAGGGCCCGTCCTGGCCGGGCTGGAGCTGCTCATCCATCCCTGCTGGAACTGAGACAGGACCTGGGGCCAGGCCCAGGTGGAAATGGCTCCCCCAGGGCACTGCCACAAGGCCTGAGAGCAGCAGTGCAGGGCCTGGCAGGGGACAGGGACGGGGGAGCCTGTGAGAGGAACGCAAGGCTCTGTCTGATCTCAGTGAGAGGAGAGGGAAAGCCAAGGTGTGTCCCCAGGCAGAGCAGGACTCGGTGTCCCCAAGCACAGCAGAGGGTGGCAGCCGTGGGGCCGGGGCAGAGAACGTCCACTACAGCGACAGCAGAAAACAAACTGTATTGACAGGACATGGAGGGCCGTGGGCTCGGGGTCTCCTCTCAGGGTCATGTTCCAGCGGGGTGGGAATGGGGAGGAATCAGGAGCAGTTCTTCTCGTGGTGGGCTGAGAAAAGCATCCAAGTCCAAACTCCTGTGGGCTCATACGCTCAGGGGGAGCATTCCCGGCGCTGAGGACGGTCGGGAGCCCCCCAGGCCGGGGGGCCCTTGGTCAAAGCCGTTCACTGCCCTGGGAACAAGAGAGAGCCCTTTAGGGGAGGGGCAGCCGGGGCAGGGCACTGCTGTCCCCCTCCCCAGCACCCTGACCCTGCTCCTGCCTCCTCAGGGCATCCCTGGCAGCAGGGCCAGGACAGCACCAGGACAGCCCTGGCTCCAGCTGCCAGCTCAGTGCCCACCCCAGGGCCGGGGTGGCTGCCCCAGGAGGACGAGTGGTGCCTGAGCCCACTGGGGCTCACGATGGGTCCATGCACGATGGGTCCGTGCACGATGGGTCCGTGCAGGGTCAGGCCCAGCGTCCCTCAGGGTTGGCTGCACCAGTCCCTGCCCTGGCACTCGGTGCCCGAAGCGAAGGCACAGCCCCCGGGCCGGTGCCTGCCCTGTGCCCTGTGCCCATGCCCGGGAGGGGACACACACACAGCTCCGAGGGTGGGCAGTGCCACGGCAGAGCTGTCTCTGTGCCCCTCCAATCCCCCCTGGCACGCAGGGAAGGCTCCCGATGCCTCCCCACCCCAGGACCCACAGGCTCCCCCTTCCCCAGCAGGAGCTGTGGGGCACCGGCCTTCCCAGAGGGGTGGGAGAGGAGCCTGCGGCTCCAGCAGCTTTTCCATCCCTACTCTGACACTGTAAGGAGCTGCCAGGCTGGAGCTCCATCCCACCCCAGCAGCAGTGACCCTGTCACTGCCCCCACACCAGCCCTGCCCTCAGGGGGCTCTGCCATACCCAGGGTGGGGGAGAACCCCCCAGTGCTGGAGGCTCAGCAGGTCCTGCCTCCATGTCCAGCTCTGCAGCACCTCCCCAGCTCTGCCTTTCTCCACCCAAGGTGAAGCAGCAGCCTGGGTTTGCTGGGCCACAGCAAAAGGCACCAAACAGCAGCAGCAGCTGGGGGATACTGAGAGCTGGCACTAAGGCTGAGCTTAGGGAGGGCTTACCCAGCCTTGGGTTTCTGATGGCAACATGAAAAGGCACCAAAAAAAGGCAAAGAAATCAGTATTACTGCAGTGGGAGACAGAATCAAAGGGAAATGAAATACCTTAAACACAGCAAGTGTAAAAATTACCAATAAAAGGTCCTGCCTAAGCTTCCAGGAGTGAGCTGGGAAAAGCTCTTGTGCTCCAGCTCCAACAACTGGGGCAGCTCTGGGAGGTCTCTGGAGCCTCCTGCCCACAGTGATTAACCCCAGCCAGGGGGGTTAACTCCTGCTCCTGCCCCCTTTCCCTGGCCCTCAGAGCACCCCAGCACACTCCGTGGTGTCTGAGCCATGCCCTTGCTCTGGGATTCCCAAGAAACCAGGCTCCAAGCAGAGGCAGGAGCAGCATTCCCTGCTGGAAAGGTCCCTGCAGTGCTTCCTGAGGGATGTTTGTGACCCCCTGTCCATGTCCAGCCCCTCTCTCTGCCCTGACTGCTAATTTGGACTCATTAACCTGCATTTTGAGCTGGACTTTGCACCTCATGCCCAAGACTCCCTCAGCTCTAAGTATCCAACAAATCCTCAGTGGAAGATTCTTCTGGAGCTGAACAGCCCAGCCTGAAGGGAGAACAGAGCTGGTGAAGCACACGTGGAGACCTGGAACTGCTTCCAGCTGCCAGGGCTGTGCTGGGCACGGCCAGTGACACTGAGCAGGAACACTGCTGTCCCTGCCCCCTCCCTGCTCTACCCCTGGCCATGTCCCAGCCCCCTGTGCCCTCGTTTGCTTTCCTGGCAGCCACAGCCACACCACTGCACATCAAGAGCCACAAAATGCTGAAGGAAAATCACAACCCAGGGGCAAACCTTCCAAATGAACTCCATCAATGAAGCCACACTTCCCCTGCATCCCTGCTGGGACCAGTCCCATCAGAAACATGCACTTATTTGAAGTATTAAACAGATCAAGAAAGCAAGCAGCACTCAGGCTTACGTTTGCAACAGGTCACAGCACCAGAGAGGTTTATTTCAAGGAAGGAGCAAGAGCAATCACAGCCTCAGGCTCTGATCAGGGCCCATTTAGTGTGTGACACTATCAACTACCTCGTGCAGTTACCAGAGCCCCAAATCTGCCCCAAGCCCCAGGTTACACCACATGCAGCCAATCAGTGCAAATGAATTCATTTACCCATGACCAAGGTGGGGAATATGACCTTCTCACGCCTAGTGGAGAGAAAGGGAAAGTTTATGCACACAAAAACGACATTCCTGAGCACAACCCTGGAGGCAACAACTGGGGCCAAGCAAAGGTGTTAAACAAAACCTCAGCAAACCTCTCCTGTCTGACCTCTGCACTGTGAGACTGCTCTGCACGGGCAACCCAGCACAGGACAGGCACAGGATTCTGCCCCTCAGTCACCCACAGCTCCCTCTCTCCAGGAAACCTTTAAATAAGGTGGATCTGGGACTGAAAAATGAGCCAGATTTCACAGCCTGGTGTGCTCTGATCAGGGCTGTGGGTGACTGCAGACACCTCCGACTGCTGTGTGTGAGCACAGGCACTTCTCCCATTCACACTCCAGCTCGTTTCATTAAAACAAAGCCCAGGAGATTCACAAAAATAACCAAGAATAAACATCAGCTATGAGGCCTTTGGCATTCAGGACTGCAGGAAGGGGAACAGGCACCTCAGAGCCCAGAGCAGTTTAGTTCCCTGGACAAAACTGGACCGACATAAACAACCAATTAACAATAATTACAACAGCAAAAAGCAAGTATCCATCCTGAGGACCATCCTCAGGTGCTGTTCTGCCATTCCCTGGCATCTGGACAGAACCTGCATGTTCCTGAAGGGACAAATCTACAGGGAACTGATCTTCCACCAGAAACTGCTGAGTTTTTAACAAGTAGGAAAGCCCTGCCTGCCCCAATCCTGCAGCCAAGCTTTGGTGCAAGCCCTGCTGTGCCCCAGGCCTCCCCTAAAGCAGGGCTGCCCTGAGAGCACAGAGCAGGGGCTTGGCAAGAGCTGGAGATGCCTCAAATATTTCAACCAACTAAATGGCAGAAGGAGGGAAGTAAACAGAGCTGCAATGGTGTGGCTGAGTTATCCCTGAACCAACCCCATCACTCAGCTGCTCCTTAGGCAGGAGCTGCAGATTGGATCAGAGCCGTGCTCACACCTGGATCTGGGGCACACTCACACCTGGATCTGGGGCACACTCACACCTGGATCTGGGGCACACTCACACCTGGATCAGGCTCCAGCAACACCCAGGGCAGGGAGGAGAGCTGATGGCTGGAGAGGGAGGAAGAGAGCAAGGGGGAGCAAGGGGGAGCAAGGGGGAGCAAGGGGGAGCAAGGGGTGGACAAGAAGGGCAGGCCTGGCTCAGGCCCTCGTGCCCACCCAGCACAGCCACTCTGGGCCAGCATGGCCAGGGCTGGGCCACTGCCCCAGCACAGCCACCACGGGCTGTGACCCTGGGACAGCTCCCAGGGCCGAGCCAGGCTGTCCACAGCAGCCCTGGAGCCTGCACCCAGCACAGGCACTGCCAGCACCTCCTGGCACAGAGCAGGGGAGCAGGAGTGGGTGAAGGGACAGCCTGGAACAGCACAGGGGGGGACAGGGGACAAGGACAGGACCCTGGGGCTCTGCAGCATCTCTGGAACTTGCAGATAAGCACAGGAACCACTTCCAGCCCTTTTCCTGTCCACTAACACCCCCAGCTCTGCTGCAGCATTTCCTTCCTGGGTTTCTAAGCCTTCCTCAGCCCCAGCCTGCTCCTCCCTCCAGACTGCCAGCCCAGATAAGGAGTGTGATGGCAATCTGCATAATTAAAAGTGACCCCCACCCCACAGAGCAATCAGCTTATTTGTCACACCACACCTCAATATAGCCGTGCTGCCTGCTAAGAGCTGCCATAATCCCTCCCCAGCACTTCCCAGCTCCCTGGGGGATGCACGGCCCCCTCAGCCCTGCAGCACACACAGCCCAAAAGCTGATTTGCACATGACTTTAAGGCTCTGAACTCTGCTTTTCCCAAAGCAGCAAACACCAGTGGCTCTAGGAGCTCTGAGTGCCAGTTTTGAAGGTGCAGCTGAGCTCCCCACACAGCTCTGCTGAGGATGAATGTGGGAAGCTCAGCTGGCTGCTCTGGCACGTTCAAGTTGGGAACAGCTCGTTTCATTCTCTAGAATAAATGCAGGATGGAGAACGTGCTGAACATCAGCATTAAATTGCACCGAGGTTTGACGTGAAGACACGCAGGGAGCATGGAGGGGGCTCTGCCCTCCCTCAAGTGCCCTGGAGAACTCTGTGCTTTCCACCTCTGTACACCCACGGGGCCTTGTGCTGTGAGGCACTGGGGAAAACCCTCCTGCAGAAGCATTTCCCAGTATCCCAGAGGGAGCTCTGAGCACGGCAGACACCCCGGGAAAGCACTCCCGACCCCGAGGCTGACTCACAGCAGGGAGGAGCCACAATTCCACCCCCGATGGTTCATCCCTCCCCTCGCAGAGGGGGTGGGAGCACCCAGGATCCCTCCCATGAACATCCCTGCCTGCCCCCTGCTCCGAGGGAGTCTCCATGTCTGGGGTTCTGCCGTTGCCCGGAGCTCACCCGCAGCTGTGGCAGCCCCTCCTCTGCTCCTGAGATGCTCTCAGAGGGCCCATTCCTCCCTTCCTGGCTGGGTGCTGCAGCCACCAAGAGCTCAGGCAGGACAGGCAGTGCCACCCCCAGCTGGGGCACAGCCACCCTGCTTTTCTCTCTGCTCTGCAGAAATCCCCTGCAGACTTTGCCCCATGGGTTATTTCTCCTACAGGATGTGGTGGGCTAAGGACAAGCCATGAAAACTGCTCTGAGGAGCTGCTGAAATGCCCCCCGAGGGCAGAGCTGTGCTCACCCCTTGTCGAAGAAGGACGTGTGCCCTGGGTGTGGGTACTTTGTGCTGTTGCTGCTCATCACGGCGCTGTTGACGTTCCCTGAAATGTAGGATTTCCGTGATGCCTGGTCCTTTGCAAAATTCCTGCAAGCAGCTAATTTGGATTCTAAGGCCTGTGGAAGGGGAGAAGAAAAAAAATAATATTAAAAAAGTAATCATTAAAAGGAAGTACTTTGCTCCTCATGAGCCCAAGACTGCCATGATCAGGACTCCAGTGTGATCACCCTTGGCAAAAAAAGGGGAACAAAGCTGTCATTTCCTCTGTCACCCAACCACAAAGGAAACACACAGATGCTGATGCAGACTGCCAGGCATTACTCAGCTCCACAAGGACTCAGATTCTAGAACAGATGAACTTTGAAATAATTACCCAAGATAGGGAAGCCAAATCCTAGCAGAAGTTACCAAAACTTCTTGCTTCAGCAGCTGCTGTGAGCAGACCAGAAGACTGAGAGCCTAAAGCAGAACCTTCAAATTTTAAGAGGGACTGTGCATGTGGAAAGTGGGTTTTTTCACCAAGACAATGCCTGCTGGAATTTCTTTCTCAATCCTGGCTTGCAAAATAAAGTCATTTTCTAAAGCTCCACTGCCACCCTTCCAGACAGGGCTGGCAAGGTCTTTTTCCTCTCTGTAAAGTGACAGTGACTCCTGGAAGGAGGAGCAACATCCTGATCCTCTCCTTTACTCCAGAACATCGCCTGCCCATTCTGCCACCATCAGAGGCTGAATTTCCCTCTTATCCTGAATATCCATGGTGTGAATATCCATACTCAGCACACCCTCTGTGCGTGGAGACACTCAGAACACTGCAGGTGCCTGCACTGGAAACTGAAATTCCTCCCCCAAAATGTGAGGTTTGGTGCTGTTTTGCACAGAATATTCCACTAGCAGGGCACTGACATGCTGCCACAGGACAGTGAACCCTGTGCAGACTCCTAGGAATCCATGGAAGTCTATCTGGGGATTATGGACTGTACAGGCAGCTGTAGGTAACTCTGGGTGTCACAGGTTGTCCCCTGGCCACAGCCAGTGTGACCCCAGCCCAGGACTCCCTGTCTCAGCTGCAAGCAGGAAAGCAGAGGGGAAACTTCCTGCAGAGACAGGGAGTGGAAGGCTTGGGATGAGGCACAGCCAAACCCCAAAGAACCTGAGCACCCTGTAATTGTTCCTGGAGCAGTGCATGAGCTGGAGCCCTGTCCCAGTGGCCAAGCTGTGGCTCAGGGCAGCCTGGGAGAGAAGCTTGCTTATTTGGCATTTCCTGTCCTTGCAGAGTAATCACATGGGATTGTCACTAAGCTCCCTAAATCCCCTGCAGACTCTTACTCACAATGATCCCCTTTTAAACATGTCACTGCTAACCCCGAGCTGTCCTGCTGCCCTTTCAACCAAGGCTCAGCTCGCTGCCTCCAAATGGGAGCAGCCAGGCAATTTTTCATGTCCAACTTTACTAAAACAACTGTCTGTACTGCAGCTCCTGCCGGGCTCAGCGTGGTTACACAGGCACAGGGCACAGCCAGACCCAGCTTCCCTGAGCTCCACTCACACACAAAGCACCACGGCTCACCAAGAAGCTCCTGAGAGCTCAAAAGTCATTTCTTGTTCCAAGTGCAAAGCCTGGGTCCTGAACAACACTGCAGCAGATGTTTAAAGCACTTCTTCCCTGCTTACAGTGTAATCCCTTTAGAGGCTCATGCATTTCACTTCCCCACCAACCACAGATGGGAGCATTTGGCTTTCTCCTGATTTATTTTCTCACTTTCTTACCAAAGGTTTCCAGGCTGGTTTTTCTTTCAGTATCTGTGGCAGATCTCCCTGGGAGAGGAGCTCTCCCACCAGCACACCCTGGCAGGGTGATCCCAGCTCCTCCCTCACCCAGAGCCTGAGCTCCAGCTCTGCAGCCCAGACTGGGGAAGCTGCAGGCCCAGTTCAGGTAAGAACAAGTTGACAGTGTCTAACCCAGTACTTGAAAAACTTTTACTCCAAATAGGAATCCTATCACCCCAAATTGGATCAGAACCACAGGATCATGCTTTAAAAATCAAAAAAATTAAAAAAAAAAAAAAAAGCACTATCAAATAGTGACCAGTGAATGTGGACGACTTGGCAGCTGCAGGATGTACCCAGCACAGGCCAAGGCTGTGTTGTGATTGAGCACAAGGACAGAAGCCCCATGGAGAGCCCAGAGCACTCACCCCCACTTTCCGTAGCAGATCTCCCACAATGTTGAGTGCAGATATTCGAGCTGAAGGAGTCAGTGGGCTGGTACCAAACCCATTTGGTATAGCTGCAAACACAGACACATCTTATTACTTCACTCCTCCACAGTTCAGGTTTGAAAAAAATGTAAATTCATCAGCTTCTACATAAAAAAAAAACCCCAAAACATATCTACAATCTTGCTGCAGACATTTCATAGCATCACCCACAATAACTGCAGGATCACTAGCCAGGGAAAAATGATAAAGCTTAACTCCTGCCCACTGCCCCCGTTCCCATTAGCCCCCCAGGCAGAGTTCATGCACTCTCCATCTGCAAGGCTACTGACTGCAATCCATCTAATCCAGCCAGAGCTCCCTCTGGAATCAACTCTTTCTCATCTGAAAAATAAAGTATTAATCCCTGTGACTGTCCAGAGCCTTCCAGATGGGAAAAGGGGCTGGACTAACATCCCACTGCCTCATAGGGGAAACAGGACCCCTGAAAAGGCAGTGTGGTAACAGAGACTTCAAATTCCTTACCATGTTCACCCAGCACTGCTGCCTATTTGAGCAGAAATATCAGTCCCTGCACTTCCCTGAATTCCCAAATATCTTCACTGCTCTACAGCAGGCACCCACTGCAGAGTGCAAACCCTTCCTGCCTCCAGAGGCAGTGTCTGAACTTCACTTTTCCATGTTTTTCACTCCTGAAATGCACCTGATGCTGTCCCTGGATTCAAACACACCTCATGGAAGTGTGTGGGATCCACAGCCCCACATCCACCTGGGATCCCCTAAGGAGCACAACCAGACCCTGCTCCTATGGCTGATACCTTTAGGGGAAGGAAAACTATTTTCTGATCCTTTTCCAACGGGTGTAGCTGGCAAGGAGAGAGAGGCCTGGACAGCTGAATCCATCTTCTCACAGTCCAGAGTTGGGGAGCTGGGCGCTGATTTCCGGGTCACCTCTTGCTGCCTTTCCCTCACAGCCAGCTCTTGCCGTAGGTCTGAGGGGTGAGAGAAGGAAAAACCCCACAAAATCCCATATTAGTGATTGAATCTCTCACAAACACTCTCTCTGTTCATCTGGGAGGGGCAGGAGGAGACACTTCCCAACAATCCTGGGTTAGTGCCTGCTGCTGTTTCCTCCAGCAGGGAGGGCAGCCCTCGAAGCAGCCCCAGCCCCAGCTCTGCCCTTCCCATTCCAGCTGGGACAGGGAGGGAGCAAACAGCCCTGCCTGCCCCAGAGCTCCCTGTCCCTGCCATGGGGGCAGCTCGTTTGCCTCAGGATTTGTCCCCATTTGCAGTGTGAGCTCCATGTTACAAAAAACTGCAGCTGGACACAAAGAGCTGCTGCTGCTGAGCCCAGCTCCTGCTCAAACACAGCACAGAAAAACAGAGCAGTGCCCTATTCCAGTGTTTCCCATTCCCTACATTCTCCTCACAGTTAATCCACACAAGTCAAAGGCAGTCCAAGGGTTGCATCCAGTTTCTTGATGCCTTGGCAAATAAAGGAGCAGAATGGAGGGCAGTCCAAAGGACAGGGAAAAGACTGGGAATTAGAAAAGCCTGGTTTTATTCTCACCTCCTCCCAGACTGCAGCTTATCCCTACCCTGCCCCCTTCCCTTTCCACAGCCTTCTGCTACAAAGAGAATCCAGCACAGCCCAGCAATGGAGGTCTCAAATCCTCACAAAGATGCAAACATTACAGGTGAGTTGTTCCTTTTTGGGCAGAGCAACTTCATTTTCACAGACCTCCCATTCCTTGCCTCAATCTGGCACAAGAGCAAAGTTAACTGCACATCCCAGCTCTTAAGTTGTCACAAATATTTAGAACTGATTTTAGGTAAAACAGCAGAGCTGAAGTGAAAATCTGTCTGGGCTCCCAGAAGAGGATCTGAGGCTGTTCAATCAGAAATGTCATGTTTGAGTTTGACAGCACCAGTTCTTTTAGAGGCTACTGTTCCTGCTTGCTGCCAGGGGGAATAACTCACAAATGCTAAAAATTTCCAAATGACTCATCTAAGAAACAAGATGTCTGTTTTGCTGATTGTTCCAGTGTTCTAGAAAACAGTCCCCTGGGTTTTGCTGTTTTTTCCAGTTTTGTTGCCCTAATCTCAAATTACAATACATATATTTCTTCAGAAAATTTCCTTCTTTGTATTTAGTACAAAATCCCAGTGCTTCCAATAAAGCTCCCAATTTCTGGGGCACAAACTTGCTTCAAAAAGGAGAACAACAACAAAAAAATCCCAACCTGCTGTCAGATTGTGTCACACTTAGGTCCAGGCCTTAAATGAGGAAATATTTCAGGAAGCTTCATTTAGGGAACAAAGTTGCAAACCACCAACCTTTAACTACATTTCTGGCTGGCACAGGTTGGTGAGCAGATCACCTCCACTGTTAGAGAAATGTGTTTATTTTATTATTAACTTTACCAACCATTAAAAATGCTTCCCCAGCATCCTCAAGGTGAAATCCACTGGGGAATTCCCAACTCCTAGTCACATCCCAGAATACCATCCCAAACACCTCTCACTCAGGTCTAAACACAGCCTTTACTGGAATATCTTAAATAAACTGGGCAAGTTCCAAGGGGTTTAGAAGGAACACAGGAGAGATTTTTTTAGGAGTTACTTAACCATTTATCCTGTATTTCCCTGTCATTTCCTGTGCTTTCCCTTCCTATAAACCCACAGCAAGAGGAACTTTTGAAGCACATTTCCTCAATTCTCTTATATCCGTGGAACAGACTATTTTTGTGTCAAAAACCCTGAATTAATCTGATATTAACTCTGCCCAAATGAGGATATTTTTCTTTTTGGCTACACTGGACACACAAAGAACACACTGTTAGTAACACCTACAGCATCCAGTTCAAGTCTCATCATGTGAGGCTTTCTAGAAACATGAGCTTTGCTTGCTGCATACCTCCTTTTGCAAAGCAACCCTGCACCAGGACACAGAACCAACCAGACCAGCCATACCTCTTGCTTCATCCTTTAATCTCTGTACAGAGACCAGCAATGACTCCTTGTCATCCAGTTCACTTTCTAAAAATGCATTTCTCTCAATAGCTTGGTTCAGCCTTTGTTCAAAGTCTTCCAATGAAACTATTGTTGCCCTAGAAACAAAATGCAGAATATTAGGTTCTCCAGCTCAGCCAGCATAAAAGCTTATTCAAAACCATAACAGAAGAAAAATGTTAGCAGGGCTACATTCAAGGTAAGCATTTAAAAGCTTCTTAGAAGGGAGTAATCAACTCCAAAGAAACAGGAGAAAAAGATGAAAAGAACATGATAGCATCTGGCTCTCAGGGATGCACCAAAGATCTGGGAAAGAGCCAGTCCAGAGCAGGCAGCTCCATTTTTCCCAAGCCATGCTCCAAAGCTGGGCATTAATTAATCAGTGCCCCAGCTCAGGTGGGGCAGTGCTCTCAGGGCTCTGCATAGGCACAGCCCAGCCAAGGTGGCAAGCAGAGCACTGGGATGCTGCTTAAAACCCAACTCCTCCCAAAGTCACTGTCGTAAGTTAGTCATGAGCTTAAGAGCCTTGTGGAAACAGGGCCTCAGCTCTCAGATCTTTTTTCCAGATAGCCAGGGGCTCATTCCTGCTCTCCTGAATCCCTGGCAGAGTTCCCGTTCAGCAGAAGGGAAGCAGCACCTCCTCCCAACCTGGGTGTTCCCAGCAGCAGCCTGCTCCTTCCAGGCACTCAGAAAGGGCAGGAGTGTTCCCTACAGCTGCTCTGCCAGGGACCAGGAGACTCCTCTGGCCTGTTTGATTAACAGGGACTATGGAAAGCAGGAGCTTGTGACTTCAAAGCAGGGCCACAGATAAAAGTCATCTAGCTGAGGGTACCAAGGGCAATGCAGTGGCCTGGCTGGATCTGGGCCTGTTCCTCACAGGAGCACAAACCCTTCCTGCTGCAACAGGAACCAGCTGATGGAGGTGAGGGGCAATTGCACTGGTCAGACAATCCAGTGTCTTGGGGGTGTTTGGGGTTTTTCTGATTGTGCGTTATCTATCCTCCCTTTAAGGAACAATAAAATGCTCGAGCTGAGTAGCAAAGAAAAGATCTTTGCAGCACAAACTTGCAGGGAAGAGGGGGTTTGCAGCCTTCACCTCTTTGCACGTTCCAGGTCATCATTGGCCTGCTCCAGCTCCCTCACATATTTGTGCAGCTGATCTTTGATGGCCCTTGTCTGGCTCAGGTCATCCTCCAACAACGACACCTGCTTGTAACTCTGGGCGTACTGGTGCTCCAGTTTCTCCTGAAACAAAGAGCAGGGAGATAAATATCAGCTGCTGGCACTGTCCAAATCATCAGCAGGAAAAGGGGACAAAAAGCATCACTGTCTTTGCAGAATGCTGATTTGGGACTGCTGGTAATTCAGAGCAGAAACTGGAGAGGGAGAAGGAACAGGCTGTGAACATCAGAGCTGGCTGCAGTACAAACCCCCAGACATTTCACCATGGCACAGCTGCCTCCCAGGGATGTGTCCCTGCATCTGCTCCCCACAGCCTGCACTGACAGCTGCTCTGGGGAGGCAGAGAGAAATCCAACTGCTCAGCCTCCCCTTCAGTGCTTCTCCCTGACACCAGGAATTGTCTAACGTGTCCATCAGCAAAAACGAGCCACTGAAATCTGCACAAAACCTCCAGGCCCACAAACTCATCCTCAGAAGAATTCACTGCCAAACACCCTCTGAGGGCACTGAGAGAGGCCTAAGGAGAAACTACTGACCCCATAAAACACATCCTGACCCTACAAGTACAGCTGGCACTGGAGACACAAAGTGATCCCATAAACCCTCCTTCCACTGGGTGAGTTTCTAACCTCTGTCTTCACTAAATAAGCCAACACTGCCCAAAATGCTGCTTTTTCAAGATTTCAAGGGAGGCAAGAACTTGTTAACACAGAGGCATCAGTTCAGAGCCACCTTTTGCACATGCAGATCCTTAAGTAATTCCTGGCTGCCAATAGATGTGGACACTCCCTGAAAGATGAGCATAAATCACCCATTTTCTGTTTTCTTTGGGGTCTCATAAAACCAAGGAGACCCTGAGAGCAAAAAGCCTGGTTTAAAAGAAAGGTGACCAGGCAGAGGCCTGACAAACCCCTTGTGTTATCCCCTGTTGCTATGCTGATGCTCCCTGAGCAACAAACACAGCTCCTCCTTGGCACAGCCTCGGGAATTCAAACCAGCACCAACTCCAGGACAAAGTTTCATGACATGAACAAGAAAAATTCTGCCAGAAATGTCCCTGGCCTTATTTGGGGTACATGCCATGCTTCAGTGTGGATCTTAACCAGACAACTCCTTTTTCATTTGGATATTCAGTGCCCAAGAGCAGCCCAGAGGATCTGAAAGGAGACTCAAGATGCAGCTGAAAGGAAAAGCAACACTAGCACAGAGAAAAACCTACCTTTAATGTTTCCACTTCATATTTCAGTCTTTGGTTATCTGCTTGCAAATCTCTGTTCCTCTGCTCAGCTTGCACTAGCTGTGCCTCCAACTCAGCTTCTAATTCCCTGCTTCCCTCCTGGAATTCAGCCAGCTCTTCACGGGCCTCCTGGAAGCTGCAAGGAGAGGATTTCATCAGTGGAAAAGCCAGCATCTCCCAAGTTAAAACAAAATCTGCAGCTCTTCTAAAATAAAAAGCTGAAAAACGGGAGTTTTAAAGCACTTCAGTGTCATCCATGGATCTCTAAGGGGAAAAAGAAAACTGGGGAAACAGAGAAATTACATTAAACTGAGATACTGAAGGAAATTAATTCTCTTACAGCAAACCCAGCACCTACCTTGAATGCCTGTGTGGAATCAAAGCTATTTACAGGATTCATGGGAGCCTGAGAAGCACTTTGTGCTCCATTAGCTTTCTCTGCTAGCAGACTTTATGGTACAATGAATTAAGCAAACATTTAACCAGATTTTGCTCAAAAACTGAAGAGAGAACAACAGGTTCTGCATCTCTGCACTAGCTGGAAAATTAAAGTTGTTAAAAACCATGCAGAGTCAGGAAGCCAGGACATGCCTCCCTCATACCACTGCAAGTTATTAAATACTAGAAGTAGCCACCCCACATATTTTGCTTATTAAATTTGCATCTTTACCACAGGTAATAGCTCAGCCCTGAGCAGGCAGCAGAGAAACCACTAAGGCTTTAGGCAACAACACATCCACTGGTGTCTCCCATGGAATTTCTGACACACAAGAGCAGCTTTGGGTTCTCCACACGGACAGGCCGCTCCACATTCCCAACACCTCCCTCCCAAAAAACCCCAAACCAAACAAAAAAAGCCACTTGGACTTTGGGTTCTTTAGGCTTGAGGGAGGTTTAACTTCAGCTCAACTGCACAGGAGTTACACTGAATGCAAAGAAAGCTTTCAAAAAAAAAAAACCAAACCAAACTGGGATCTTCCTCCAGTGCCCCCCACTCCAAAAACACCTCAGCCCACCCCCCAATCCCTCCAGCAGCACAGAATTACTCCAGAGGGCAGCTTCTCCTGGCAGTTTTGGTAGCAAAAAAGCCCTGTGTCCCCTAAGAGATGCAACCCACTGGTACAGGCAGGACCAGGAGCTCCAGAACACGTGAATAAAATGCAGCAGACACCAAATCAGCCACTTTTCATACCAGTAATTCCACTACAAGAAGATTGAGGGAACAGCAAGGATACAAGGCAAGCCCAAAGGCGCCTTCTTATGATAAAACATCAAGATACCACTTAAGGCAGCACTTTAATTACACAAAGGTGTACATGATCATAAAAAGGCTCTGCTCTTGCTCAAACATGCTCAAAACATAGCCTGCAGTTCCTGGCATGGTGACACTGTGCAAGAAACACTCAGCTCCCACAGAGATGGAAATTTAAAAGCTGGAAATCCTTTACAGAGAATTCTCTTCTCACAGGTTCTTTCTAAAGTATCTAATAACCATCTTGGTGTGGCCTTGCAGAGGAAAAGATTAAACAATGTTCTGGTCATTAAGAACCAAATTCAGCTTGCAAATCCTCAATACCTTTGTTTGTACTTCAAGGAAAGCTCTTTCCAATACGCAGTTTCCTCCTTTGGACTCGAAAAAGTAGGGATTTCTTCACTGTCCATGATCAACACGACCTGCAAGACACAAACACAGGAAGACACTCAGGACAAACACAGGCAGACCACCCCCAAAACCTCTGCTGAATCCTGGGCCTCAGGACTTGGCAGCCACGCCCAGGATGCCAGCAATCCCTCCCAGGGCTCACCCAGCACACAGACCTGCCCCAACGAGCCACAGGATTTTCCCCAGCCTCTGCAAGTGCTTGTGGAGCAGCCTGAAATGAGACCAGAAGTTTTGGCTCTATTTTGTACCTGCCACCGAAGCTGCAGTTGGTGCCACAAGCCCACTCAGGCCCACAGCTGTAATACACTCCAATTTACAGCCACCAGTTTCCACTTTAGTTCATTAAATGTTCTTAAAGAGGTTTTGCCTCCTGACACCACACAGCAACTGCACCACAGCTGCTTTTAGAGCTGCAAAGGTGAGTAATGAAGGAGGATGAACATTCCAAGTGAGGTAACTACAAACAGCTCTGTGTGGAGATCAAAATCCAACTTACTCCTCCTGCAGCAAGTCCTGGCTAATTCCTGCTTGCAGGGAACAGGAATTATCCACATAGTTCTGCTGCCTCAAACAGACAGGAGGAAGATCAGCCTCTCCCATAAATGACATGGTCACATCACAAAGGAGTGTTCCAGCCCGGAGGTGTTCAGAGGAGAAGTTTCCCAGGCCAAGGCAGGGGAGATCCCCTCACCATGAGGATCCTCCCTTCTTGGACCTCCACAGGCTATCAGCCAGCACAAGAAACACAACCGAACATAATTTTTATATGGTTTTCTATGGTCCAGGGGACACGAGACAGGGGAGGCCTCAGCACACACCAGGTCTGAGAGCTGATGAAGGTGATCAAATGCACAGCAGGCCCAGGAGAATGCTCAGCCCCCAGCCAGGAGATGCACCATTGCTGAGCCCTCCCCAAGCAATCCCACAGCTCTTCAAGGCATCTTTTGTTTTTCCTCCTCAAAAAGCCAACCCTCAAATTCTGTCCTTACCACCCAGGAAAAAATGGGGTGAACCCAACCTCCTCTGTGCTCCGAGCAGAGGCTGTGAGCCACGCCTGCACCAAGCCCATTGATCAGAAGAGCTGACCTACAAGTCCTGACTTTCACACTCTATCAGGCATCACTTCCCAGCCAACTCTGTCCCTTCAGGCTAAAATTGTCACACTAATGTGTTCTGTATCTCAGTGACCCACATTTCTGACACCGAAAAGTGGGCTAGAACAATCCCATGCTTTCGTCAGAGGGCAGCCAGGCCAAACACAGCGAGGCAGAACTGGCACTTTGGTTCTCCAGCTGAGCCCACAGCTGCCACAGGTCAAGAGCAAATTCATCCAGAGGGTGCCAAGCACCTCAAAGACACCTCAAACCTCGCACTGTGTTTATTTAACTTCATGGCTTTACTGCAGAAGCAAACATGCCATGGCTCAGGTCATCACACTGCCCAGGAGAAACGATGGTGCTTCCTTTCCTGCACTTCCCTGCACTCAGAAAATGAAAAGTGCCTATGGAAATCCCATGACAAATTTCAGACAGGGATTTCTTTGTGCCAGCTGTTACCAAGGCAGCTCAGCCACTCCACAGAGACAAATCCCAAGCCCTGTGGGTGTGGAGCCCAGGATTCCTGCCCAAACTGCTGCAGTTTGGGAGCAGATACCTGACAAAGCTCAGGGGTGTCCAGATACTCCTGGACAGTGATTCCAACTGCCAGGACAAGGCACTGCTGGGTTCTGTCCACAGCACTTGTCCAGCCCTTGCATAAATCCCTTCAGCCTTTCCCTGTACGGCTCTAAAGGAGCACACTCAGAGAGGCTCAGAGCAGCAGGGAGCACATTCATCCCAGCACAAATGAGACAAAACACAACACAGGCTCAGCTCCCACAGCTCCAGACGAGCTGAGCTCAAAAGGTGAGCAGCCAAACCAGCCGTCAGCAAACTTCAGGATGTGGTTAGAAAAAACCTTGTACAAGAAAGCATCTTACATCATTTCCTAGAAGTAGCTGAGATAAGGAACAAGACTCCTTCCTGTCTGCTCACATGGGGCACACCCTCGGAAATAAACATCCAAGGGATCCCTGCGAGCACAGCAGCCCGTGCAGGAACAGCAAGGGCTGCAAGGGCCTCACAAGGACAGGAGGTGTCTTTGGCCCCAACTCCTTGTCCAAGGATTTTTCCTTCCAGACACTGGAGGGAGGAGATGCAGCCCAGCACTGAACTCTTCCCTCCAAACCCACCCAGACCTTTTCCAACTCTCTCATCCTGCCTTGGTGAAGCAGGTGGTAGTTCATGATTGCCCCTGCTCTGTCTCTCACCATCCCTAACGCTATCAGCAGGGATTTGGGATCTGCTGACTGCACTGCATAAAGCCCTGCTCCAGATGCCTGCACTGCTGAGCTCCAGCAGCCATATCCTGCTTTTTGTCACTTGTATTCCCTTGTGGGCATGAGGGGCAGGAGAAGGAGATGAGAGCACAAAGACACAGTGGTTCATGGCCAAAATACCAGCCTGGGAGCTGGGAGATGCTGGCAGTTTCCAAACCTGCTCCCAGCAGCACACACATGGCCACAGGAATATCCTTCACTCTGCCAACCTTTGTCCATTCCCTCAGAATGATGGCACAAAACCACGGATTGTGCAAGCAGAGAGCAAATCCCAGGAGTTAGCAGAACATTACCAGACAATTTAGCAGAACCAGACAATTCCACGTGTGGGAGAGCGGATGCCCACGGAATACCAAGAGTTCAACAAAAACTGCTTTGCCTCAGCCTGCTGCCTGTTGTCCTGGCCCCAGGAATCCTGTCAGGAGCTGAGAACCAGCACGGCCAGTCCTTCCTATTCAGGGCTTCTTTGCATACGTGGCACTTGCAGAATCCAGCCTTTGACAAACAACACTGAGGCTTTCAGAGAGCAGACAAGACAATGCAGCAGCGTCTTCCAGGGAAAATGAGAGCAGGCTTATGCTGCTGCCCACTCAAATTCATTCCAACACAGCTTAGCATTCACACAGTGCCCTGGGAAAACACAGCTCCGTGGGCACAGCTCCAGCTCCAAAGCTGCTCCCAGACAAGAACTACGTTCAAAACACTGGGGGCTCCTTTCAAGTCCCCCTCGACCAAGTCAGCAGGACAGAGCAACTCTCCACTGTGAAAAGGAAAGAACTTTTCCACGCTGCAATGACTCTAAAAAACACAGTGTGGAGGTTAAGAATTTGTATAAATCCAGAGGGTTTTGTACTGGACAAATCTGTTTTCCCACCTCGAAAGCATCCTTAACACGAGATGAGCAGTATCCTCCGGATACCTCGAGAGCCAAAGGTTCAAGAATGTACCAGAAATAACCAATCTAACATGCAGACAGTATTTTTCAAGTAATTTAAGGAATCTTGCATTCAAGACCAACCCCAAATCTCTCCGGAGCCACCTTCCAGCTAAGCCATGAAAACAAACACAGCTTGAAGTGTAACACGGTACCTTAAAAAAACTTCCCGGGCTCTCCATGAGACGGGAGACTGCAGCGAAGGCTGGGATGAAATCTAAGACCAAAACACTGAGCCTGAAACCTAACACGATGTCTCAGCCGGGACCCACCCCTTCCCACAGTCGGGAATCCACCCCTGCCTGCTCTCAAAGTCACTCAGTCGCTCACACGTCACGGCAGGGATGACTTTGAGCACTGCTCACAGGCTGCAATTCACCCTGGATGTACCTGCAGCATCTCAAGTGGCTGCACGAAGCATTCCTCCTGATTCTAATTGCCTCACACTCTCCCGTTTAAAACCAGCTCAGAAATACTGCCACGTAAAGAGAATTAGTATTATTTGATCTCCATGAACAGGTCGTTCTTCTTCATATTTTTCTGCTTTCCTCCTCACAACCCCATTTGCCCAGTATTTTCAGACACCAAACATGAAAAATAAAGCAGAAGCAAAGCAAGGCCACTCAGTCAGGAGCAACCACAGGGCTGAACTCCCCCAGCTACGCTCGGCTGCTCCCCCCTCCCCTCGAGGCACCGCAAATGCCCACTGACCTTTGGAATTAAACAAGCAACCACCTCAAATGGGACTTGATGGAGAAGTTCTGCCAAGCTCACATGTGGCCTTCAGTTCTCGAGATAACAACCCACCCTGGCTATCACCAAATGTCCAAGTGCCTGCTGGCTGCCACAGCCCTCCCTCCTCTGAGGCAGTGACGCTGGCACCGAGCGCTGGCACCGTCCAGAGCTGCCACGCAGAGCAGGAAGGGCTGTCCCCAACCAGCTCTTCTTCCTCTTCCCCTTTTTTGCTGATTCACAGGCAGAAAAGCAGAAGAAATCTTCTTTCCACCATTCTCCACCTTCTCAAACCGAGAGGACCAACAGGTAACCCCAAACTCGTGAAGCTCCTGATTTCTTCCCCGCAAACCCAATCAAGACTCAAAGCAAGGTAAGCCGAGCGCTTCAGCCAAAACTCAAAGCAAATGTGCATTGTCTTATTAGAAGATGGAAAACAAACAAGCAAAAGCCATGGATTAGATTCCACCAATCAATTTGGGCTTGTTTTGCTCACCCTGAAATAGGAGCCGGCGGATTTCCATACGCGTTTGGATGTGTGCCTGCATCTCTCTCCGGGATGAAACTGAACCTCTGGGAAGTGAACCTTCTCCTGCAGTTCTATTTTTGAACTGAATGTTCTCGAGTGAACCACAACAAATGCCTCCTTCTCCCTTACAGCAGCAGCACAGGAGCTTTCAGGAAGAGAAGAAAGTCACCGAGCACAGCGTCAGCACAACGCTCCTCGCTCTGCTGCAATAATAAATCCTGCATTTCCAATTTGGGCAGCACAGGAGGCAGGAGATAACCAAGTCCTACCTGCAGGAACTCGGTGCCAAATTCAGAAAAGCCTTTAAGATAAACTAAGCAGCACACAGCAAAGCCTTGTTATCTCAACAGCCTCATTAATCAAATATAACATGTCTGCTCTACACCACATGGCCAAGAACTCATCTGTCTGGTGAATATTTGATATCCAGTCACAGAAAAACCCTTGAAGAGTGAGCCAGCACTGGGCTGGAAGACTTGAAACCAGAAGAAACGCACTGATTCAAGAAGCCTCTTCTCAGAAATCAAGCTACAACTACTGAAAGTATCAGAATTTTGTATTAAAAAACACTGATCACTTTCACAAACACAGAAAGTTTCAGACATTTGACCTCTGTTCCTTCCGTAAACCTCATCAAAGTGACTAAAACAGGAAAGCTGAAGAGGCTGGTGCTCCTGATGCAGGTTCAGGACCTGCAGAGGTGAAGGAAGGGCCCCTGGAGATGTGCATGTCCCAGAACAACCTGGCCTGAGCATGGGGACAATTTGCTCCCAGCTCTACCCAGGAACTCCAGAGGGATGAATCCACACAGAGCAGAGCAAACAGCAAACTGAGAAGGAAATCCAGGCGGTGGGAAGGATATTCTTGTCCCTGGCTCAGCCTCTGCTCCCTCCTAGGCAGGCTGGGGAGGTGTGACAGGCACCAGGAGCTCTGATCCTCACCCCCACAGGCTGCCACGGACCTGAACCCCTCTGGGTTCAGCCACCCAGCCCCACCTTCCCCAGCTCACAGCTGCCTGCTTTCTCCTCAAACCTTGAGCAATCCCACCCAGCAGCAATCATTTACCTGAGAGGCTGTGGCACACAGAGCACAGAGCCTGCACCAGGGACAGCTCCGGGTCCCCCGGGCCTCCCTGTTAGCCCAGCAATTCCAACCAGCCCGGTGACAACATCTCCTGGGAAGGCGGTGGCCAGAGGCTGAGAGGCTTCTGGACACCACAGAATGACCAAGGAATTCCAAGGGAAAAGCATTCAGCATGGATTTCTGCCAAAAGGACGGAATTCTGTTGCTTTTACATCTCTGGAGTTCTACCAGTGTCGGGGGGGTAAAATGGATTTGAAAAATACCCCCTAAAATGGCATCACAGACCAGCCCCAGCAGAGAGGGGCTCTGCAATGAGCACTTTGAACAGGAATGTTAAAAATAACCCCCCAAACTCTACATGGATCAGGAGAAGGAAGCAGTACAACCTTCCACTGAGCTGTGGGGACAGAAGAGCCCTCAAGGGACACAACCACATCATGAAAAATCTGCTCTGATGGGTCTGGCTGGCTTTGCCCGGGGTCAGGGCAGCACAGCAGCACACAGGCAGTTTGCTGAACGCACTCCCCAGCTCATCTTCATTATGTTTGTGGTGTCACAAACATCAAGGGCTACAAAAATACCATTTCCTTTCTGCAGTCTGACTTTCCTGGCACCTCAAAAAACCAACTGTAATGGACTGAGGGCACAAACTGTACTTTGTTGCTGCACTTCTTGGCAGCCTGCTGCCAGCAGCGTCTCCAGAGACAAGATTCCTTGTGACACCAAGGTCACAGACATCATCAGTCTCGTGCTTTCTCTCCACTTTCTTATTTTACTTTCTCTTCTCTGTCCTTCTCCACCAAATGAGGAATTATCTTACGTATCTGCAACCTCTAAAGAGCCAGGAAAAAAAAAACTCTAAAGAGTCAGAGGGTTTTCCCCTGAAGAGGAAGGAAGGCAACTCAAACACTGACTCAAACACTGCCTCTGAACACTTCCTCCATTCCTGAGACTCCCAGTGACAAGTGGGATGAAATCTTCTCACCTGGGCTCTGCCTCCACATATGCAACAATACAGAAATGCAGAGCCCAGCCAGAAAACAGGACAGGGGATCTCTTCCAGGGCAGATCTAACACCATCAACCCCAGACCCACAGTGTTCACCCACCCCTGCCACATCCTCTGCAGCCACAGCCAACCCACACCATGGACCAGCCCGTCCGTGCAGCCACACTGCAAGCACAGCAAACTGACATTTAAATAAATAAATATTGAAGCACAGAATCATCCAGGTTGGAAAAGACCTCTGAGATCATCCCAGTCCAACCTCTGACTAATCACCACCTTGTCAACCAGACGAGAGCACTCACTGCCATGTCCAGAAGTTTCCTGAACACCTCCAGGGATGGGGACTCCACCACTTCCTTGGGCAGCCCCTTCCAAAATACCTAAAGGCCTCCCAGTTTCTTTTGTGCCTTGGGACAGCTTATTCCTCTTACAGTTACTGATATCTCTAACCAAACACTGACCTTGGAAAGGCCAACAGCTCTCCGCAGTGTCCAGGAATTGTTTCTTGGGGGGGTTGGAAAAAAAAATAAAGGAAAAAAATTTTTTTTCTGAAGTATCCAAGGAACTCTTCCACAGCAGTTTCTTGTATTTAACCACCTCTCAGGCAACAAATGCCACAGGCATCCCAAAGTGCCCTCCACCCCTTGCACTTGTGAGCAAGTCAGGAGAGTGGCAGAGGGAGCAGAGAAGCCCTGAGTCACTCCCAGCACAGAGCGGGCTGTGGGTGGGAGGGCACAGCTCTCCTTCTCCCGGGAAGGACAGGGATGTGTCGGTGGGAGTCACTCGGCTGAGGCCTGGCTCGGGAATGTCTCTGCTCTCCTGTCAGTGCATCCTTTCCAGCACGTCTGCTGCAATTCGGGTCACACTCATCACCCGAGCACGGGCTGCTCGGGGCTGGGCACGTTCAGATGGACACAGCAGGGCTCTCTGGGCTCACAGGGAGGGTAAAAACCTCCGAGAAAAACCCGCTCTGAATTAGTGACAACCATCCAACAGAGACCACCGAACCACAGCAGAGGACCCCTGAGAGCACCGAGTCCACCCTGTGACCACACAGCCCCTTGTCGCCCACAGCAGGGCACCGAGCTCCGCCGGCCTTTCCCTGAACACCTCCAGGGATGACGCCTGCACCTCCCTGCCCGCTCCAGCACCCAACCACCATTCCGGGGAGGAATTTCTCCCTAAAAAAGACGCTGCGCCCCGGGCACAGGATTGACCGGGGATTTTACGAGAACAGAGGCAAGCCA
>VWZQ01011088.1:6607-49657 GCA_013397015.1 Myiagra hebetior | reverse complement strand
TCACGCGGGGGCGGGGCCGGTGCCGGTGCCGGTGTCACCGCCGGTTCGAGTCCCGCTCGCCCCCGCCCCGCACGGCATGGGGACATCCCCGCTCGCCCTGGGGTGAGATGGTCCCGTCCTTTCCCTTTGCGGCCTTCGGGAGTTGTCCCCTGCCCGTCCTGCGCCGCTCTGTCCCCGGTGATCCCGGGAGGGGCACACCCAGGCACGGGCCCATGGACACAACCCCTGCGGGTGCCTGGACATCCATCCCTCGGGGCCCAGGACATCCATCCCTCGGGGCCACTGGACATCCATCCCCCGGGGCCCAGGACATCCATCCCCCGGGGCCCTGGACATTCATCCCTCGGGGCCACTGGACATCCATCCCCAGGGGTCACTGGACATCCCTCCCTCCGGGCGAGCGCTGGAGCGGGCAGGGGCTGCTCCGCCTCCTTCCTCCGCATCCTGCGGCCGCAGAGAAACGCTCTGCCAACAGAGGTTTTTGGATTTCCCCAGGGACCCCCGGTGGCCCCGAGCAGAGCTTGGGAGAGCCGGCAGCCTCCAGGGCCATCCCTGTCCGTGCTGGCTTTCTCGTTCCCTGTTGTCCCGGCACAGGCTCCCGCTGCCCCAGCGCTGCCCCCGTGCAGTCCCCGCAGCCCCCCGGCCGTCCCGTTCTTCTGCTGGGCTCCCTGGCACTGCCCCGACACCGGAGCTGTGTTTGCGTGCTTCATTACCTGCCCTGTAATTAGCCACCCGGGCTGTCATGGGCGGCGGGCGGAGCAGCCGGGATGCCCCCGTGCTTCCCTTGCCGCGGGCCGGTGCTGCCGGCAGTGGCCGCGTCCCAGACCGCAGCCGGGACAGCCGGGACAGCCGGGACAGCCGATGCCCTCCGTGGGCACGGTGCCACCATGGCACCTCTGTCCCCACAGCCTCTGCCACGTCCCGTCCACTCGCACATGGGATTGTCCATGGTTGATGCTCCGATGCTTCTCCTGCCTTTCCCATGGATTGTTGCAGACAAGCCGGGGATGAAGAACCCGCACCTCTCCCCAGCCGTGGCTGTCCCCGGACACCCGCACGGGCCTTTCTGGGTCACCCTGTGTGACCTGGGTGAGGCACAAGGCCACGAATGCTGCTGAGCTGTGTCAGAGCGCCGGGCCCAGGACGTGCAGCACAGCATGGCCCCGAAACACCTGAATTAGAGGCTGTGACTGGAGGGGAAGCCACAGCGTCCGGGGAGCAGTCATCCTTTGGTGACAAACTGCCCTTGGAGCTGCCTCATCCCTCCTGGGAACAGAGCCTTGTTCTCGGCCTGCCTTCGTGCACCTTCTGCAGCGTCCCTGTTCCCAGAGGCTGCTGCTGCCGCAGCCTGGGCCACCCCACCCACCTCCCACCTCTCCCTGCCACTGACCCTCCCCTCGGCTCGCTCACACCCTCTCTGGAGGGCAGGGAGGGACACTGAGGTGGCTGTGGAGAACCTGGAGACCTGTCTGGGAGAATATCTCCTTTCCTGGGATCCAGCCCTGAGCTGCTCTGAGTTTGGGAGGAGCTGGAGCTGGTGGTACCTCGCTCTGCTGGATGATGCTCCATGCTGGATGTGCACGGATCTGCAACCATCCTATAATCCAAACACAGAGATCCTGACTTGGGAGGCAGCTGGAAGTGAGCTCTGTGGACAAAGCAGATTCCTTTTTAGAAAAGCCAAGGCTGTATCTATTCAATACTAAATTAATTCCTCATGAGGCACCCACAGAGCAGCACACCCTGATTTCTTTTCTCTCCAGTGGGATCCTTTAAACCCCAACCCGTGCTCCTCGTGCCTACTTTCCCAGGAGCAGGCACGGATGCCACCAGCTCCATCAAAGGCACCTTTCCGAGCCGGCTCTGCCGCCGGTGCCAAAGGCGCGGCGCTGGCGGGGGCTGAGTTTCCCAGGGGTGTGGAGTGCCCGCCTGGTTAACAGCGGGTTTAAGTCAATGTTTGCTCCGAGGTCACCCCCGGCTGCCCCGCATTGTGTGCGGGGCTGTTCCCATGCGGCCGCCGCGGGCCGGGCGCTGCCGGCGGCACAAAGGAGCAGTCACTCAGCATTAGCGGCCGCACAATGCGGCTCCTGCTGCCCCCGCCGCGCCCGCTGCCCCAGCAAAAACCCATCCCTGAAAGGCCAGGGAGAGACGCGGATCCCAGCAAAAGGGGGTCTCTGCCAGGGCTGGGGGAATTAGCTGTGGGAATTAGCTGGGGGAGTCCCCCAGTCGTGTGTGGGACACAGGACATGGAGGGGAGGGATGGCTTTGTCCTGGCGCAGGGAGACCCAAAGCGGAGACAGATGGGGTACAGGGGGGGTGTGGGGGTTCATTATGGGCTGGGAATTATGGATCCAGACGTGGGGCCCCACAAGGTGCAGGTACACCTGGGAATTTCCTTGGCGAGACACCGGGGAAGGTTAGGGATGGAGAAGTGACCGCCGGGACTGGTGTTTGGAGAACAGCAGGGATTTCCTCGCTAATCCCTGTCTTGGAGGGTTGTCCAAGACCACGAATCCAAACTGTGCCCAAGCCCCACCTTGTCACCAGCCCAGAGCAGTGAGTGCCACATCCAGGTGTTCCTTGGGCACCTCCAGGGATGGGGATTCCACTGCTTCCCTGAGCATCCCATTCCAAAGCCTGACCCCCCTTTCAGTGTAGCAATTCTTCCTGATGTCCAGCAGGTTAATCCTCCCGTTATTTTGACTGCAGGCAGCCAAAAAGCAGAGCAGACCCCACGGGACAGACCCTTCCTGCCTTCTGCCACTGGAGCTGGGCAGCTGCACTTTGTGCTGAGCCCCCTCCTCCCGAGAACTCACTTGGGGTTCTGGTTGGGAACTGAGTGCTCCTGCGGGTGGTGGAGCAGCTCCGCCTGCAGACCCTCCACTCACAGCACTGTGTGGTCAAATGATTGGGAAAAAAAATCATTAAATCATCCCAAACTGAGTATTTAGTGCTCCTTTTACTGAGCCTTTTGTTTCTGTGCTGCTCCAGAGCTGCTGCGCGGTGAGGAGCTGACCTGCACATGTTCCCATTAAAGGCAGCAACACCTCTGCAATCCCAGCCCCGCAGGAGCCAGGCCGGGAGGAAAAACCCAAACCGTGACACCACTGGGCAGCCTAAACCACGGGGAGCATCCCATTTGGGTAAAAGGCTCCAAATCCCCAATCCCAGCAGGTTTTCTCCTGGAATTGTGGGGTTTCTATGCCTTCCCCCCTGGATTAAGGCTGGAGGGAGCTGCCCGGAGGGGTTGGTGTAGGGGAGCCAGGTAATGCCCTCTGTGCTGGGGTTACAACATCCCTGAGGTGACTCGGCTCATGGCACGGCAGAGACGGGCACAGGGACGGTGCCAGGTCTGCATGGGGCTGCTGCGATCCCCCGAGGGGGCTGGGTGGGCACCGGGGCAGGGTGACGAGCCAGGGGACAACCCGGCCGTGTTTGATGGCAGGGTTTGATGCTGGGTTGGATTTGCTGCCCCGGGAAGGGGCTGCAGGGTTTGGGGCTGCGCAGGACCCCCAGCCTGAGCCCGGGGGAGCTCAGCCCGGCCGGGCAGGGCTCTGTGCAGGGCGGGTGGAGCTGCCAGCCCCAGCTGCCGCTGCTCAATAGCCCCTTCTTGTCCCCGAGCATCTGCCCGCGGCCCTGAAAGCCGTATTGTTTCCCCATTAGGCACACGGGATTCCCACTGCGGCAGCTCCATCCCGCTGGGAAGCGGCATCCCGGAGGGGCCGGGCTGGGCTGGGAGGTGGAGAGCCAGGGGGATGCACTTGGGGGGCAGCCCAAGGCCGGGGGTGGGGGGATAGGGGCCAGATCGTGCCACTGCCACATCCAGGGGGCTCCTGCAGCCCCTCAGCCTCTCAGCGTGACCTTGTTTGGTGAGGGAAAACCCCTTTGGTGGGGAATCACTGGTGAAGGAGCCCCCGGAGACCGGAGCTGTCCTCCCAGGCATGGGAAAGCCCATGGAGAGTGGGGCTGTGGCTCTGCACGGACGGGATGCGACAAATCCGCGATGTTTGGTGTCAGAATAAGACTCCAGGGGAGCCCATTAAGGCTCCCAGCAGGCTCAGGGACATTCCTGGGGGTGCTGGCAGCAGCAGGGAGGCAGGGGCAGCTCAGGGCTGTGACACCGCCCAGGTCCCTCTGCAGCCTGGGACAGGGGAACAGAGATCGGAGCAGGGGTTGGGGTCGCACCCAGCTGCTCCTTGCTGTGGGATAAGCATGGAATGGAGGAGGAAGAGCAGATCCCATGGATCCCGGTGGGGAAGGGGCAGCACCCCAGGGTCACCTCCTCTCCTTGGCACTCCTGGACTTGCCTTCAGCGCTCCCTGCGCTGTTTTTCTGGTGCCAAAGCGCATCCGAGAGCACCATCTCCTGGGCGTCGCGGAAATCACCCAGGAGAAGCTGCACGAAGAGTTTTGTTCTGCATTTTGGGCCCTCTTGGCTAAATGGGCATCGAGGTGGTGGGGCTCCATCCTGCCGGGTGCCTGCGGAGCAGAATGGACACCCCCAGAGGGAAAAAACACTGATTTTCCAACTCTAAATTCAAGCAAAGCAAGTGTGGGGGAAGACGGATAAGCTGGTGTTCCCTTTGAAGAGCTTGGATTCCCCTGAAGTTTCCAGATTTTCCAGCTATTTGAGTTTATTTGGACAGCATAGAACTGGATATAGCCCAGGGCCCAGGACTCCTGGACTCTCCACCAGCACAGTGCGGCCCTGGAAAATTAATTTTGCTTCACTGAGCTTCTTCCCCCAGCTTGGAACTTCTCCCTGAGCTGGGATCAAACACAGATTTACTCTTTTCCTGCCTTCTCCTCATTCCCACCAGTGCCAAGGACTCGCTGTGTTTGAGCTGGGGCAGGGAAGGGTGGGAGGAGAACGAGTTGAGCAGAAACTCCTACAAAACCTCAGGTCTGGCCAGGGGAAAACCTGAGGGGGTTTGGGAGGACTGGCTGTGAGCTGGGAGGGATGGGACAGGCACCAGGCACCCCAGGGGACGGGGAAAGGGTGCAAGAGGAGTGATGGATCCAGTGTGGGAAGGATGGAGGAGAGAGAGGAGGGGCAGCCCCCCCCTGCCCTGCACTGGGGACACGCTGGGGCTACTGGACAGGGACACCAGGCCACCACAGCCACCCTTCCATGGGCCACCACAGCCCCCCTTCCATGGGCCATCACAGCCCCTCTTCCATGGGCCACCACAGCCACCCTTCCATGGGCCATTCATGGCTCTGGGAGAGGAGAACACGGACACGGGCGTGGTGACCCCTCAGTGGCTTTGGGCAGTCACTCAAGCACAGAATTCCCAAGCCAGAGGCTTCACCCAGGGGGTTGTGCCTGCGTTACAGAGCTCCTCATGGGCATCTGCCACCAAAATCCCACCCGGGATTTCTCCCCGGGATCCTGGCCCCAGCTGAGTGCAGGGATGTGGGGCACAGAAACATCCCAGTCTCATCATTCAGCACCTGGGGAATTGCAGCATGGAGTTGATATGGAATCATTGAGACCTGCAGCGATTTTTCACCTGGCAGCAGGCTCAGATGTGGAGCAATCTTGTGGCTTTAAATGTGCTTTGAAAATAAACATTTTCACGTAATTCATCGTGCCTCCTCCACACCTGGCCTGGGGAAAGTTTGGGTGCTGCTGTGGAACTCCAGGGCTGTCTCTGCATCCTCCCATCCTTGCCAAAGGCTGCAAAGCTCTTCCCAGATGTTGCTGGGGTTGCAGGGAAGGGACCTTGGCCACCCCAAACCCTTCAGCGAGGGTTGTGTCCTCCTCTGGGTCAGAAATGTCCTCTGGTCACTGGCAGCCAATGACCTCAGCACAGAGAAGGTCTCACCTGTGGTCTCTGGAGAGGAGCTGAGCCTGGAGCCACTTTTCTGCTTGGATCAAAGGATCCTGGAGCCTTTGAGGGGGCTGAGCCACTGGCCACGAGCTGGACTTATTAAAACCTAGGGAAAGAAAATGCAGACAGTGTTTAGGGATTTGCTTTGCCCCTGAAGTTGGTTTCTTGTCCTTCAGGCACCGTCAGACTCAGCCTTGTCCCTCAGGAAAGGTCCTGCTGCACGTGGAACTGGGGCAAAGGCACTGAGGAGAGCCAGGCCTGGGAAAGAGCGAAACTGCTGACAGAGCTGGGGCTCTGATAGGCCCAAACCCCTTTGATTTTGGCGTGGTCCAAGCAGCAAAGGGAGGCAGACTCGTTTTTCCAGTGCCTATGTATAGAGCCATGAGCTCATCGTTTCCAGCTGCGGAGAGCATTCAAAGTATGGGAAACAGGAATTTCCACCCCACCTGGCTGCCAGCAGGGAGCAAAACTGGGGCTGGGGAGATGCTTGGCTGCCCCAAATCTGCTCTCACTGACCCAGATCACTTACTGGGGATCCGGGTGGGTGCAAGCAGCCCTGGCACCTCCAGCAGCTTCCAGAGAGAGCAGGGCAGGGGGATGCCTGTCCCAGGAGGGAGCAGGAGAGGGGGATGTCTGTCCCAGGAGGCAGCAGGGCAGGGGGATGTCTGTCCTAGGAGGGTGCAGGAGAGGGGGATGTCTGTCCCAGGAAGGAGCAGGGGAGGGGGATGTCTGTTCCAGGAGGGAGCAGGGCAGGGGGATGTCTGTCCCAGGAGGGAAGGTGCAACCCCAGCCCCGGCACAACCTCCCTGGAGAGGTTTCCCCTCTGTTTTCTGATCCTCTCAATAAAACCGGGATAACAAGTGGAGCAGCTCGACCCCTGAGCCTGAGAGGTGTGGAAGGTGTTGATGTGCTCAGGGTGTCCTTGCAGGGAGGGACAGGGATTCAGGGCTCCCGAGGGCACCCCTGGGGGCACCGGGGTGCCCTGGTGGGGCTGCACCCACCCTTTTCTTTCCAGAAACCAGCCCTGTGTTGTAAGCACTGCACCCACGGGTGACTGATACTGCTGCCCACGCCCCGGCCCTGCCCCAGCCCTGCACAGCCCACGGAGTCACTGCAGGCCCTGCCTCGATGGGGTTTGGGTACCAGGAGTCATCTCCTCTTCCACAGAGCCCCAGGGACCTTCCTGAAGCTGGCAATGTTCCTGCAGAGCAGCTCCCTGCCCCAAGGCAAGACCTCCCTGTGTCAGGGAATGGTTTGGGTCGGAAAGAACCTTCAAGCTTATCCCATCCCACCCCCTGCCACGGGCAGGGACGCCTTCCACTGTCCCAGGCTGCTCCAAGCCCCATCCAGCCTGGCCTTGGGCACTGCCAGGGATCCAGGGGCAGCCACAGCTGCTCTGGGCAACCTCTCCCCACCCTCACAGGGAAGGATTCCTTCCCAATATCCCACCTAAATTTCCCCTGTGTCAGTCTGAGGCCATTCCCTGCATCCTGTCCCTCCAGCCCTTGTTAACAGCCTCTCCCCATCTTTCTTGTCAGCTCCTTCAGGCCCTGCAAGGCCACAGTGAGGTCACCCCGAAGCTTCTCCTCTCCAGGTGAACAATCCCAGCTCTCCCAGACTTTCCTCCCAGCAGAGCTGCTCCACCCCTCTGCTCATCCTGGTGTCTCCTTTGGGATCTCTCCAGCAGCCCCTGGTCCTCCTTGTGCTGGGGCAGCTCTGCAGGTGTGGTCTCACATATCCAGGTTTCTCCTGAAGCTTTTCCCTGATGAGGACCCCAGGACTCCTGGGGCATTCAGGCAAATCCCGGCCCCGTGGGTGCACGGCCACAGTGAGGGAGGGCCTGTGGGCAGCGCCCTGGGGCCACTGTGCCCACTCCAGGACCTACTCTGGGTGTGACAAACAGCATCCACATCCCTGTGGAGCTGCTTGCAGGATGAAGTGTGGGCTGACACTTCAGGCTGAGGGGTGACAGGGGGCTTGGAAAGAGCTGGGATTGAGGCAGGAGCGATGCAGCCTTCTGGAAGTTTTCACAGGTTTTTCAGGGAAGAGGCCTCTTGGCTCCTTGCCCGAGGGTCAGCTGAGGGACAGGCGGCTCCCTGGGACAGGGAACCTTCTCCGAGGGGGTTTCTACCTGCACGTGGTGGAAATGTGGTGCTGCTGGTGGCCAATGAAGCTGCTGAGATGGCCGAGCATGGGGCTCCTGCCTGCCCTGAGCCCATGGAGCTCCGGCCGCACCTGGACCAGGGCTCAGGGAGATGCTGGGAGAGCCCAGGGCAGGGACACAACAGCGGGGACACAACCGCAGGGACTCAACAGCAGGGACACAACAGCAGGGACTCAACAGCAGGGACACAACAACAGAGACAGACCCGGCTGCTCGAGGGTCTCTGCTGGGTCACTCACTGTCACCGGGGGCTCAGGGGACAAGGACTGCAGGGCTGGGGGCAGTGTTTGGGGTGTGGAAGGGGATGGGAACAGGGCTGAGGGCAGCAGGGCTGAGGAGCCCAGGCTAGGGGCAGTGTTTGGGCTGTGGAAGGGGATGGGGACAGGGCTGAGGAGCCCAGGCCGGGCGCAGGACCTGGTGCAGGATGCGCAGCTCACCCACAGGGGTCCCGGCATCCCTTCAGGGCCCGATTCCTCGGGATTGACCCCACAGGGCCGACACCGGGGAAGGCAGGGCCGTGCCTCCCGTCCCTGCCCCCGACGCCTGACGCCAGCTCCTCGCCCACTCCCTGGCCAAGCGGGCCAGTGCGAGCCTTTTAAAGCCCGAACGGGTTCGTCCGCATTCACTCGGCGGGAGCAGGCCCTGCCCTGTCCCCGCTTCGGCCCTTGCACAACCTTCCCTCCTCAGAAGCAGCCGGCACCCGCAGTCCCAAAGCTGTCCCAAAGCCGTCCCAAAGCTGTCCCGCTGCTCTCCCGGGCCAGCCCCGTGTGTGGGCACAGCCGTGCATGGAGGGGCTCCTGCCCCGGGGCCCTACAGCAGGTAAGGGGACTTTGGGGCGCGGGGGAGCAGGGGGTGAGGGCTCCTCGGGGAGCAGCAGTCCCGAAGCAGAGCAGCAGCCCGGATCTGCCCTCTCCTGCCCTGGGAGAGGGAGGCTCGTGGTGTTGTGGCCGTGCCGGGCCGGGGTGAGTCCCCTGCAGGAGCAGGGAGGGCAGGGGATGGATGGCAGGACTTGCAGAGCGGCTGGGAGGGTGTCCGTGGCACAATCCGGCCTGAGGAAAGGGCTGCAGGCTGGGCTGGGGCTGGAAAGGCCACCGGGTTCTGGAAAAACCTGCGGCTGTGCTCAAGGGCTGGTTCCCGAGCCGGTCTGAGAGGAGGGAGCTGAGCTGAGCAGCTCTCCTTTCCCTTCTCTGCTCGGCCCTGTGCCTTCCCTGCCCGGGGACCTGCAGGGCAGAGCTTCGGCCGCAGCTCAGGCACAGATCTGGGGCTCCGAGCACCCCACACTGCCCCACACCCGGGGCTCAGAGCACCCCACACCCGGGCCTCAAAGCACCCCACACTGCCCCACACCCGGGGCCAGGGCGGGGCAGCTGCGCTCTGCCCTCCTCTCTGACTAACCCTGACACAGCTCCAGCCTCGCTGGCTGCACCCAGCTCCGGCCTGAGCTTGGACACGGCCTGCAGATGCCACGGCCTGGCCACCAGCCCGGGCCAGCCCCCAGCAGCCTGCAAGGAGCCCGGTGTGGGTGTTTGCTGCCTGCCCTGGCTGTGTCACCTCCCTCTCTGTCCCCTGCTCCACCAACCTGGCTGCTCCACGCTCCCCCTGTCCCCCCTGAGCTCTCCAGGATGGGAGCATCTCCCTGTCCTTGGCAGCTTCCACGGTGGGGTGGGAATTCCCAGCTCCCAGCAGCACAGAGGCACTGGTGACACAGCCTGTGCCTGGAATGACACGGTCTGCACCAGGAATTCTGCATACACGGCTCCAGCCAGGGGCTCAGCCCACGGCCCTGGTTTTGCAGCCAGGGATTATTGCCCTGGAGGGCTTTGGTGCTGAGATCCTTCCCTTGCCCCCAGGGCCGTGCTGGGAGGTTTAATGCTGCTGACAGTGCCCTGCCCTGTGCAGGCCATGCCAGGCAGCCATCCCCTCCCTCTGTGAGGGTGAAGGGCAGTGCCAAGAGAGCAGGGAGGAGGAGGAGAGATGAAGAGATGGGCTGTGCTAATCACTGCCACCCAGCCCCTGATTAACCCCTTGTGCCTGTCCCTGGCAGCCGGGGAGCTCCGGCGGCCACCACAGCAGGGATGTCTGAGACCTCCTCCAGCAAAGAGGCAGCCCCGGCCGAGTGCCCCGTGTGCTACGAGAAGTTCCAGCCCCTGGAGGCCACGCACCGGCGGCTCAGCTGCGGCCACAGCTTCTGCCACGACTGCCTTGTGAAGTGCCTGCTCTCGGCCAAGCTGGACGGGCACATCCAGAGCAGCATCATCTGCCCCGTGTGCCGCTACGTCACCTTCCTCAGCAAGAAGAAGGCTCTGTGGCCGCCCGGGCCAGGCACCAACCCCCTCACGCTGGAGATGCCTCTGTCGCCGTCCTCCTTGTCCCATCTGGCCAAAAGCGAGGCCAGCAACACGCTGGTGGTGCCCAGTCACTTCGTGATGCCAGTGCAGAGCCTGGAGCAGTGCTCGGCGGGCCCGCAGGGGCTCCCGGGGGTGCTGGCACGGGAAGCTCACATTTTTGTCATCAGCGACCACGGGATGCCGCTGGTGGCCGCGGACTGTGGCTCCCTGGGCCGGAGGAGCAGGGCGGACACGGCCAGCTCGGTGTCATCCAGCCCGGCCCTGGGGCTGAAGTGCTGCCAGTCCCCCATGGCCCTGGCCGTGATGCTCGTCCTGACCGTGGCCATGCTGGCGGCCGTGCTGCCGTGGCTACTGCTGGTCAAGAGGGACCTCTAGCAGGGATGGGATCAGCAGGACACCAGGGTGGTGTCACTGCTGCTGCGACAGAGCTGCGGCTGGAGCCTCTCTCTAAAGGCTCCCGGAGAAAGCCCGGGAGCAGTTTCAGGTGAAGCTCTCTCACCCGAATGGACTTTCAGACCTCCCTGCGGCTCTCCAGGTGCTCACGGTGTCACTGGTGGCATTTTCTGTCCCTTTTTGTTGAAATGTGGCAGGACACGCCCTGCTGGTGGCTTCCTGCAGGGTCTCGGTGGAGCTGCTCCTCCTGCACCCTGTGACAGCTCCTGCAGGGCCTGAGGGGGCCGTGCTGGTCCTGCCCAGCTCCGGGCGGGCTGGGACTGGCACCAGGCACAGCCAAGGGCTCCGTGCACCACAGGGTCAGGGCTGCCAGGCTGTGGGGCTGCTGGAGGTCCCCAGGCTCCCAGGATGTTTGGATCATCGCCATGCAGCCAGTCTGGAGCAGAAACTCACAGCTTCCATCCCAGGGACGGCTAAAGCAGAGCCTGCAGCTGCCGGGCAGCAGGGCAGTGAAAGCAGAGGCTGGAGAGAGTGATGCTGGCCCTGCTGAGCTCACCCTCCCCTGTGCCAGCCTTCCTGCAGTGCCATGGCGTGGGAAGGGAGGCCAGTTCACCCCACAGGCAGTCCCAGCCATGCCCTCCCTCACCTCTCTCTGAGCTCCCCAGGGTCGTGGCCGTCCTCCCATTGTCACAGCGTCCCTCCTGCCCTGGGGACCCGGGGACAGGGGTTGGGGTGGGGGGTAGGGAGTAAACCCAAGTTCTGGCCACCATAAGGGGGCAGATTCGGGATCCCACCCTGCTGTCCTTGCCAGAGCTCCGTGGCAGAGTGACATTTCCTCATCCCTGTATCCCGCTCCTGAGGTCTCACACCCAGGGGCTCATTTTCACCTGTGCCAAACACGCCGGGCACTGCTCAGCCCCCCAAACCTCCTGGCTTTGCCCTCTGGGGACTGGTCCCACCTGAGGGGACCCCAGTGTCAGCCCCCAGCCCAGGGCCCTGCTTTGGGAGGGCAGTGGGCAGCGGGGAGGCACAGCTGGGATTTGGGAAGCTCCGAGCCTGCTCTCAGGGGAGTGGGAAGGGGGCTGCTGGACACCCCTGCTGGTGCTGAGGCCACTCGTGGCATTTATCCCCAGCTCTGTGTGCACCTTCCTCACCTTTGTCCTCCTGACCCAGTCCCTGGCTCTGTGGGTGCTGCTCTCACTCTGTCACCTGGGAATGTGTCACTTCATGGGCACCCTAATGTGAGCAGGGCATCCCTCATGGGCACCCTAATGTGAGCAGGACATCCCTTACCATCACCCCAGTGTGAGCAGGACATCCCTCATGGGCACCCTAATGTGAGCAGGACATCCCTCATGGGCACCCCAGTGTGAGCAGGACATCCCTCATGGGCACCCTAATGTGAGCAGGACATCCCTTACCATCACCCCAACGTGAGCAGGACATCCCTCACCGTCCCCCACAGGATGGGGCAGTGGGGCACAGGGCTGGCACAGACTTCCCATGCTCCCAAGGGAGGGACAAACATGCCCAGCAGTGCCACCGAGGTGGCTTTGGGACCGGACAGAACTTTTCAGGGCAGCAAATAGGAACCACTGGGGGCTGGGAAGGGGCAGCAGCGTGGGGCAGAGGAGCTGATGGTGTCCCCTGCCATCCCTGGGGTCACAGAGACACTGCCCTGCTGGGCTGCTGCTCCCTGTGAGGTTCCTGCACTCCCCCAGCCCTGCCTCAGTGTCCCCACCCAAACCTGGGGTGCCGTGACCCCGAGCCCTGCATGAGGCACTGGGGAAAACCTGAGACACCGCCCTGGTTTCATAAGAAATGATGACCTGATCGTGACGTATTATTATTTAATAATAAACCCTGTTATTAGTCTGTCTGGGCAATTAATGCAGGGTGCCAGGGCACCAGCCCCTTGGCACAGGGCTGCTGGGAGGTGGCACAGGGTGGCTGCAGCCCTGCAGATATTTGGGAAGGGGGACCAGGAAGAGTTCCAGTGGCAGCACTGGGCAGGGATGGAGGTGGCTTGTGCTGTGCCAGGGGTGGGGGAACCGAGGCTGGGGGGGACATCCATGGGGAGGGTCTGGGGGCATCACCCCTGCGGAGGAGAGGAGGGCGTTTTCCACAGGGTGGCACTGCTTGGCCAGGGACGGCGGGCAGGGCTGGCAGGGCCAGGCAGCAGGAGCTGGAGATACCCCGGGAAACGCCGTGCCGAGCACCTCGTCCTCACCTCACAGGGAACAATTCGACCTCGTGCCTGATCTATCCCCTGGCCCGGGCACCCCTGGGCTCCTGACACACAGCTCTGCTTGGGATTCCATCTGGGAGCTGCTGGTGATTCTTGGCCCCATCCTGGGTGCCCTGGGTGCCCTGGCTCCATCGTGTCACTAATGGCACACCCCAAATGTCCCCTTGACTCACAGCCCACCCTGTGGCCCCCATCAGGCCCAGCCCCGCTCCCCCTCTCCCCTCCCCATCCCTGGAAGGGGCTGGAGTCTCTCTCCCATCCCCTGCCTCACGGGTGACACTGGGGTCCTGTCCCCTGCTCCGTGTCCAGGCTCTGGTCAGCAGCAGCCAGAGGTCACCCAAGGCCAGTGGAGTGCAGGTGACCCGCCGAGCCCATGGGGGCAGTTATGGCCTGGTGTGAGTGCGGGGAGGGAGCCAGGGGCTGGGGAAGAACACAGGCCTCAGCTAATGGCAGCGGCCTGGCTGCAGGGCCGGGGCCAGCGTGAGGGGCTGGGAGGTGCACGGACAGCGGGTGGGTGTCCACAGCTCTTCCCGAGTGATGGGCAGCACACAGAGTGGGTGTGGGGACGATCCACAGGGTTATCCAAGGGAACCTAAGCCTTGCCATGGCACTGTGACCCTCATGAGCCCCTCCTCGGTGATGCGGCGCCTCGAGTTGTGCAAACACCGAGCCACGTTCCCGGTTCTAGGGATTCAGTTCTGGGATGTCCTCACGGACAGGAGTCATGATCCCGGTTCTAGGGATTCAGTTCTGGGATGTCCTCACGGACAGGAGTCACGATCCCGGTTCTAGGGATTCAGTTCTGGGATGTCCTCATGGACAGGAGTCACATTCCCAGTTCTAGGGATTCAGTTCTGGGATGTCCTCATGGACAGGAGTCACGTTCCTGGTTCTAGGGATTCAGTTCTGGGATGTCCTCACGGACAGGAGAGGGTCCCGGGGAACCACAGCCAGTGCTGCAAAGGGACAGAGCCCGACCGGCTGAGGGGCCAGCTGGGCTTCCTGAGGCACATTTAACATTTCTCCTGCAGAACATCCCACCAGGAACTCTGCCAGTCCTGAGTCATCCTCCGGCACTGCCTCACCCAGCAGCCAGGATCCTCCTCAGGCAGAGAGCGCACCCTGCTCGCTGGGCTGGGGCTCCAGCGGGTTCTGGGACATCCCCCGGTGTCCTCTGCCACCTCCTCCCCTCCTCTGCCTCTGTGCAGGCCCTGCTGTGCCCTTTGGTGCCCTGATCTCAGCCGGGCTGTGGCCGCTCCATCAGGGTCCTGGCAGATCCCTGCGTGTGCCATTCCCTGCCCGCCCATGCTCCAGCTCCGGTCTCTGCAGGATGGCAGCAGGCTCTAAGCCCCAGCAATGGCTGAGTAATGCATCATTAGCAGCAGAAGGTGGCATTTTTATGGCACGGGGATGGGAGGAGTGGGAATTGTGCAGGCCCAGGAGTGCTCGCTGGGCAGGCACGGCTGCAGCTCCATTAGGAAGTGGCCTCAGGGAGCCCCGGCTCCATCAGCCAGATCTGGCCATGAATAATTGAGGAGGTGGCTCCTCCAAGCTGCCTGCCCTGCCCTGCAGCCAGCCTGGAGAACCACGGGCAGCTGGGGGCTGGAGTGGGGCTGGGCCAGTGTGGGACACGGGCAGGAGTGGGCACTGACCTGGCTGTCCCTGCCCCTGGAGCTCTCCAAGATCCCGTTGGCTCCGTCTCCAGCACGCAGCAGATTCCCTTTGCCATTGTCCACCCTTTGCCACTGCCCATTCCACGGCCCTGGGTGGCCTCGTCTCCCGGCGCACTGCAGGACAGGGGGGTTCCTGAGCCTACAACGAGCCTGGAGGTTTGGCAGTGCCTGAGGGGCTCAGCCAATGTGCCCACTGTGACTTCAGTGCCCACGGCAGGGGTGGCTCACCGGGATGAGAACCCTGAGCACTCACTGAGGGATCACGGGGACAGGAGCAGGGCTGGAGCCGTCCCTTGGTGAGGGATTTCTGTCCTTGTGGCTGTTGGCAGAGGGGCAAAGCTGAGGGCAGAGGAGGGTGGGGCCAGCCCTGCCCTTCTCTGCATTGCCTGTGTCACATCAGCACCCTGGGGCTCACCCTGCTCAGCTGCCTGGGCAGCCTTTACACCTCCCTGTGTCATCCTTACAGATCCTTCTTGTCAAAAACTCGGTGATCTACCATGGAAAACCCCTGGAATACCATCCGAGGTGTCTGCACCCTCCTTCCAGCAACGGCAGGCAAAGACCAGCAAATGCATTTTCTGGGAAGAGCTGCTTTTGAACGGGTTTTGCCTTAACCGATGTCCCATTTTGTGGCCGGGAGCTCATTGCTGCTCCTTCGGGAGGCTCCACGGGGGTAGGGGACGGGCCGGTGTCACCACAGAGGTGTCACCACAGAGGTGTCACCACAGAGCCTGCCTGGGGCTCACTCACTGCAGCACCGGGTGTGGGGCTGGAGGGCAGCTCCTGCGGGCACACAGCATCCCCGGGCATCCGTGAGCATCCCTGAGCATCCCTGGACATCCCTGGACATCCCTGAGCGTCCGTGGGCATCCCTGAGGGTCCCTGAGCATCCCTGGGCATCCCTGAGCATCCCTTAGTGTCCCTGAGCATCCCTTAGTGTCCCTGGGCATCCCTGGGCATCCTTGGGCCTCCCTGAGCATCCTTGGGCATCCCTGAGCATCCCCGGGCATCCCTGAGTGTCCCTGGGCATCCCTGAGCGTCCCTGAGTGTCCCTGGGCATCCCCGGGCATCCATGAGCATTCCTGGGCATCCCTGAGTGTCCCTGGGCGTCCCTGAGTGTCCTGGAACTCTCTGCTGCTCCAGAGCCAGGCTGGGAGGAAACCACAGCCTCAAAGCGCTGAAATGACTTCGGTTTGAAACTTTCCCCCCAAACCCCACTGCCCTCCTGCCCATTCCCCAGAGCACCCATCAGAGGGCTGGCCCACCGAGGGATGCCCTGAGCACAGCGAGCAGGCACGAGGGGGTGCAGAGCAGAGCCTGTGCCAGAGGGGTTGTGCTGTTCTGGGGACACCAGTTTGGTGCCACCTCGCTGGGAGTGTTTCATTAAAGCTGCTGCCTTCCTCCCCAGATCTGCTGGTCCCCTGGCAGGGGCGGGGGGTGAACTGGGACCTCTGGCTGCGGTGACTCCATGGAGGAGCAGCTCTCACACGAGGTGGGGTGAGAGCTGGAAATTGGGGGAGCACTCGTGCGATAATTCAGGCCATCAGGCCATCAGTCAGCATCATTAACCCCTCTCTGGCAATGTGGAGAGACCTCTCCAGTGCAAGGAAGCTTTTAAAAAAAATCTTTAATAAATACAGGCACTGTTGGCTCTGCTGCATTTGCAATCAATGAGGCAAAATGAATTCTTTTCCCTGCAAATATAAAACCACGTCAAGAGGATCTCCGAGATTTTCGCAGGTTCCTAACGCTCTGGAAGCTGGTGTCAGGAGCTCAGGAGCCTTATCACCGAGATAAGCAGCGGTGCTATCTCTGCAGCGAGTGCCCTCTGCCCCGGGCAAAGCCAGCCACGGCCAGATCCGCACATCCAGGCGGGGCACAGCCCGCAGCCGGGAATTCCATCAAATCCAGTGGCTGGGCAAATACTGGGCTGCCCCTGCTGCCTCCGGCGGACCCGTCACCCCCGGGCACAGCCGGCCCTGCCCGGGGGGTTGGAGAGGGACCGGCACCCTCTGACCTGCCGGGGACCCCAAACTCCTCCGGCCCGCCGGACCCGCCCAGCCCCTCGCAGCCGGCTGCTGGGGTGGGGGACGAGCAGGATTCGTGCATCCTGGAGGAACTGGTTCTCCCAGCACAGCCCCTCCTGCAGCCGCCCATCCCCGTCTCTCCCAGCCGGGAGCCGGGGGATGCCCGGTCCCTGCCGCGGGCCCGGTCCCAGCTGGTTCCAGCACAGCCCAGCTGGAAGGAGCGGGCTCCGAACTGGGGTTTAACCCTCCCCAGCCCTGGGGGGATGCTTTGGGGTGGGATTCGGCAGGAGGAGCGGCTCCTGCGCCCTCCGCACACGGGGCCAGCTCCTTTTGCCGTCCCTTCGGGTGCCGCCGCGGCTCAGCCGCCAGGGCAGGGGAGGCCGGGCACTGCTGGGGGGCTCCCACCCAGCCCCGCCGCCGGGCTGGGCTCCCCTGGTGCTCCTGGAGCCTGGCGGTGCCCCCAGCACTGCAGAGTGGCACAGCCCCCGCGGTGCTCCCAGTGCTGGCCGGGCAAGAGCAGCACAGCTGAGTCCTTGTGCGGAGCCGCTCCTCTTCCTCTGCTCAGCCCCGACATCCACGCTTGTCCTTTCCTCTCTCCCTGGAAACAGAGTGGAAGGAGCTGTGAGCGCTTTAAAAGACCCTGATAAGAGCTGAGAAATTCAAGATCTTTCAATAAAGATGTGAAATCAAAACACCGGGACTCAGGGGGCCCTTTCCCACCAGACAGACCCCAGACAGAAGCACAGCAGACTCCTGGCTCCAAAAGGGATGCCCAGGATGCCCAGGGATATTCAGCACCAGCCCAGCTCAAGATACAAGCGAGGCTGGCAACATTTGGGCTCAAAAGGAGGATTTTTCCCTCCCTGGAAGACCCGGACTGAGGAGCAAACACCCGGCACTGCTGGGGCTGGTATTCCCGTGGTCCCGGTGCCCAGTGAGGGATCCATGGCAGCGATGCCATCCAGGGGAAGAGTGGGAGGGAGCCCAGACTGCTGAGAGCAGGCCCAGGTCACCAGAGGGGACTCCTGGAGTCACCCCACAGCATTTTGGGGTTGCAGGGTCAGCGCAGGAAGCACTGGAGGCTGCTGGGCTTTGGGCCACTGGTGTCAGTGGGGTGACTGGGGGAGCACAGACTGGTCAGGGAGCAGAGGGAGCTGCTGGTTCCCGGTGCCCACGTGGGCTCTGTGCCATGGCCACGGGGCTGTGCCAAGCCCAAGGATCTGGAACAACCCCCAGCATGGAGCAAACAGACCGAGCACAAAACCACAAAAACCCAGAGGGAAAGATAAGCCCTTGAGTCAATATCTCACTGGGCCTGGGCCAGTGCTCCCAGTGCTGCCCAGCACCGAGGGACAGGGACCCACAGGTGCCTCACCCACTCCTGTCCTGCCACTGGGGCTGCCAGGAGCGGGCTCTGCTCCAGCCTGAGGGATTTGGGGACAGCAGAAGAGGGAAGGAGCTGTGTCCCTGGGACGGAAAGGACATTGGAGACCATCAGAGCTGGTGCTCTGTCTGGAGGTGCTGGGGTGTGCAGGGTCATGGGACAGAGGGTCAGGAGAAATCCCACAGCCCCTGCCCATGAGCACACAGAGCTGGGAGGTTTTCCCTCTCTCGCTGGTTGCTCCTGCCTGTGCACGAGGGATGTTGAAGTCACCACGTCCTGCCTGTGCCTGTGCCCCTCTGTGCCAGCCTGCAAGAGGTGTGGGATGCTGAAGGCACCTTGTGCACGAATACAGAGACGTGTCGGGGTTTGATTTGTGCCCCCTGTGCCCACATTCATCCTCTGGGTGGGTCACAGACCGCAGGTGGATCAGAGAGGGGAAAGGTGCAGGGGAATGCAGGATGCTGGGGCTCCCCAGGCTGTGGTGGTGCACTGGGAGCCTCTGCTCCTCCACGGGACTGGCTGCAGGCTCCTGAACGCCTCCAGGAGCTCCAGGCACAGGGCTGACTGCACTTCCCCGTGCGGGAATCACCCTCCAGCCCTCACCATCCCCAAACCATCCCCTGGCCGTGCTGGTGAAGCACTCGGGATCATCCAGTCCCAGGTGCTGGCAGTGACTTTGCCCCTAAAAAGCTCCATTCGGGAGTGTCTGTCCCACTATCCCGGGAGACAGGAGGGACCCGCGGGGACAGGGACCTTGCCCCAGGTCCCGCGGGGTTCCCCGGGTGAAGCCCCGGCTCCCTGGATGTTGTTCCTGAGCGCCACACCCAGGCACGCACCCAGGACAGACAAACCTTGAATGGTGACAAAGCCCTCGGCCAGGTTTTACAGGCTGGGTTGACAGGCTCGGCACCGGCAATTAAAAATCCCCGAGCAAATAAAGGAGGGTGTGGGTTGCTGCTGCCCTTCCTTCTCTACAGCCGCAGGACCCGACTGATGCTTGCCCCAAGTTCTTATCCTGAGGCGCATCAAGGAAATTCCTGAAGGACCTAGCCCGGAGGGCACAGGGGTAGAAAAACACCCCGAGACCTGGTGAGGGTAAAGCTGAACTCCTGGCCTGGGCACCTTGGCAGGGCTGTAAAACATCGTGACCCCCACGGCAGCTGCCACTCGCAGGGCAGAGCCAGGAAAACCTCGGGTCTGCCTCTTGTGGCCACTGCCAACAGGAGAGGAAATCAAGTTAAAAATGAGTAAATGATGAAAAAGAATCTCACTGGCTGTGAGAGGCTTTACAGAGAGCTGAGCGGGGCAATGTCCCTGGCGTGGCTCACAGATGGGGACACGTCCCTGCCTGGGGCACTGGTCTGGCTGAGACACCCACAGGGGGCAGAGCTCTGACACTCACCCAGTGTCACTGGGGACATCTCCCCCATCTCTGCCTCCTCCTTGCCTCATTCTCCGTTAAACCCATCCCTCCTTGGCTGGCTCTTGGTGTGGGAGCACGGCTGGCTCCTGGCTGGGGCACCCTCCTGCTGTCCCCTCTCTCAGCTCCAGGCACTTCAGGGCTGCTCCTCATTTACCTCGGGCTAATTGGCTCCCCCGTGCTGCCCAGCACAGAAGGAACATCCCTGGGATGCTGGCTGCCAGGAGAGCACCATCCCCGCTCTCCAGCACACAGACATCTCCAGCTCCCCTGAGCTTTGTTGTTGCTGCTCTCACATTGGGCCAAAACCCTCTGAGCTTCCAGGTCAGCAGCAGCCCCTGCAGGCACTGCTGATGCTCTGTGGTCCCTCCTGCTGTAGGACCAGGCTGCAGAGACCAGGCCAGACCTGGCCTTTCTGCCCCTTGGGCAGCTGCCAAGCCATCCAGGCGTGTTCTAGACAAGCCCGAGATTAGCAAGGCCTAATCTCAGAGCCAATGTTCAAACACGGCACTTTGCACCCGGTTTCCGCGTGCTCAGCGTTTGTCACCGGGCTCCCAGCACATCACAGCCCTGCCTCGGGGACACAACTTTCACTTGCGTTTCACTGCTCCCCATTGCTCTCCTGGAAAAACATTCCCTGGGTGTGATGGGGGAACAGGGGAGCAGCTTCCCCTCACGCCTTGCACAGAGGTTCTGGTGCTAAAGCACAGCCTGGGTTATCCTCACTGATTTCCCCTGTTTGCCCAGGGTGGGTGGCCGGGTCTGGCTCGTGCTCCTCATCCCTCTGCTACACGAAGCTGTCACGAGAGAGCAGCAGCTCTGCAGGACCCTCCTGTCCCAGCCCCATCTGATGGGAAGCACCGAGGAACTGCCCCCAGGCAACAACCCCCTCCAAATTCCACCAAAAGAGGAACTGCCCCCCAGGCAACAGCCCCCTCCAAATTCCACCATAACCCCCTTCCAAAACCCATTCATCTCATCAAAACCAACCTCCTGTCCATCGCTAATCCATTCCTGAGCATGTTAAAATCTAATCTTACTCCTGAGAGCACCAGTCACCAGCAGGAAGCTCCGGCTGCCCCGCCAGGACCTCTGCATTGCCCCAGAGCAGCCGAGCATCCCTGTGCGTGCTGAGCTGCGGGTACCTTTCCCCTGAGGGTCCATCTGGCTGCTCGACGCCGTGAGGACCAGCAGGCCCTTCCCTCCACTCTCTTTTGGGCTCTCTTCACCACCGAGGGATGCTCTGGCTCTCCCCAGCCGCTCCTCCCAGGGCAGGCCCCGCTGTGGCTCAGCTGCAGCCCAGCTCCCCGAGGGGCACCTCGATGTTGAAGGTGTACCAGAAGACCCAGAAGACGAGGCTGAAGGCCAGCAGCAGGGCCCCCCCGTAGACGAAGAAGTCCCAGGAGCTGATGGGAGCCAGGATGCCCAGCAGGAGGATGAGGAGGCCCAGGGCGTCGCAGAGCAGGCCCAGGAGGGCGATGGCGGCGCAGCGGCCCAGCAGCCCCCGCAGGCCCATGGCCTCAGCCCCCGGCCCCTCAGGGCTCCGGGGGGAGCAGCATCCCTGCGCTGCCTCCCGTGCCTCCGCTCCGGGCTGCCAAGAGGAAGTACAAATGTCACAACACACCTTGCAGAACAATCGGGAGGCAGCGCACGATACGGGTTTAACCCTGTTGTGGCCCTGCCGCTGCCTGGCCCCAGCGGATTCCGGGGGAATTCCGTGTCAGCCCAGCCCAGGATGCTCTGGGGTCATGCAGGTGAGGCTGCTTCACATCCAGTCCGTGCCAGAGGCACGAATCTGCCCCTGAGCAGCCCGCAGCCCTGGGATTTGAGATCAGGGCACCCTGGGTGACTTTTGGGCAGCACCCACCCAGGGAAGTCTGCAGGACGCTGGATCTGACATCCCAGTGATGCCACGATGAATTTTGTCTTTTCTTTTATACCCCTGTTATACCTTTTTGCAACTCCTGTATTCTTGGTGCTTTTTGCCTACATTCTTGGACTGGTTTGTTAAGCTAAGAGACTAAACATTTTAAAGGCTTCGTAGTTAGGGTGCCAGGGTGCCCAGACCCCAACGTCCTCTCCAGAACACATTTTGTAAACTAAGATAGACCCATCCAGGGGAAGGTTCCTTGGGAGGGGGGGCTCATTTGAGCCTCTCATTGGGGAATATTTGATAGATATGCTAATTAGTAAGACCTCGAATGTAAGACCAGATCTAGAGGAGAGAGACTTAGCAGTGGCAATAGTGAGGTGCCCAGAGGTGTATTGGACCTGTTCGTGGTGCACCTAAGGATCCTTACAATAAATACCAAGGTAAAACCCTTTTTCCCCTCCTAACCGTGTTCACCTCTTGATTTTTAAGACCAGGAAAGGCATCACCAGAGACAACCTGGAAACATCCTGCTACTCCCCTCTCCTTACAGGTAAGCTGAGGCACAGGAATTTCTCCTGAATGCCAAAAATACATCACCCCCGCAGCCCCTCCAAAGAGCAGGTCTTGCTGGAGAGCCACCCATCAGACCACCTGTGTCACTGCCCATCCCAAAAATGTGTCACCAGGAAGCCAGTGAGGAACCCCCAAATCAGCCAAAATTCCCCCGAGCTCCCGGCTGGTCTCTGGGCAGCCAGTGTGACTTTTTGGGATACAGGGATGCTGCTTTCTGCTCCCAGGTCATGGTGTGACATTGGGAACATTTTGGCTGTCCTTCCTCTCTGCTCTGTGCATCCTTGGCAGACTGGGCAAGACTGTGGGAGGTGAAGAATCTGGTCCTGCCTCCCGATCTTATCCCAACCTTATCCCTCCTGCCGCTCCCAAACACACACAGACAGCCCTGAGCAAACCCTCTGTTCCCTGGGCAGCAGCAAAAACCTGTCCCTTCCACAGTTTCCATGTGCCCAACATCCAGTGTGGAAATAGGAAAGGGCTTTTTTAGGATTTCAAGCTCACTGTGATTACTGAGAGTCCCCTGCATGTTTTATTCTCCTTGTTGCTCACTGAGGACAGGGAAAGCTGCTGGATTTCGGGGAGGGATGGGCAGGTGGCAGCTCGTCCTGGTGGGATCTCATCTGCTCCCCAGCTGGGAGGAAGCACCAGCAGCATTTCAGGATGGACTGGCAGCCTGGGAATTAGCCAGACTCAGGCATTCCAGCATCCCAGTGGGAATATGGGAGTCAGCCCTTGTGCCCCACAAGCCTGAGGCTGTGTTTCCAGGAAGGAGGGCTGGAAGGTCTCAGGGGAGTGCAAAGATGTGTTCACAGGCACCAGTGGTCCCCTGCTTCCTCCCACACCTGAATAATTTATCCCAGTGGCTGCAGAAACCTGATTGCACCAAGGGTGAACCCAGTGAGTGTGACTGAGATCACGGGATCATGGAATGGGTTGGGTTGGAAAGGACTGTAAAGATCATCAATTCCAACCCCTCTTCCATGGCAGGGACACCTCCCACTGTCCCAGGCTGCTCCAAGCCCCAGTGTCCAGCCTGGCCTTGGGCACTGCCAGGGATCCAGGGGCAGCCACAGCTTTTCTGGGCACCCTGTGCCAGGGCCTGGCACCCTCACAGGGAACAATTATTTCCCAATATCCCATCCAGCCCTGCCCCCTGGCAGTGTGAGGCCATTCCCTGGGTCCTGTCCCTCCATGCCTTGTCCCAAGCCCTCTTTGAACCTCTTTAGGTACTGAAGTTAAACATCCTCAGAGCTGGGCTGACCCAGGGCTGTGCTCATCCCGAGGCAGGTTTGGTGCTCTGGAAGCCCAGGAATGAGGCAGCTCAGACACCTGGAGCAGGGCGTTCTCCACCTTCTCCACGCCGAGCCTGCCGGGCGGGTTTGCTGGGTGACCTTTGAGATGCAGGGGGGAATATTTCCTCTTTGAGCTGCTCTGCAGAGATAACGACTTTTGTAATGGATTTCCTGTTCTTTTTATAGCACAGGGGGAGCTGGCAGATCGCATCTGAGCTTTAGTGAGACATAATTATGTTATGGAAAACCTGATCTTTTCTCTAAACTTGTTCTGCTCTGGTCGGATCCAAAGCATCACAGTGGAATTCAAGCAGGCCTCAGTGGGAGCGCAGAGGAATTACAGGGAGCAGCCAAACAGGGATTTGGAGGTTTATGGGAATGGCCCAAAGGTGTGAACTTCCCCGTGGGCTGATGAAAGGTCCCTCTAGCCCAGTCCTGCCCCAGCAATGGCAGGAGGACACAGCACGTGAGCCCTGCCCTCCTGGAACCTGCTCCTCCCGGGCTTCTCCAGAATCCACCACTGGTATAGTATGGAATTTAGAGGGCACATTCTTCTCTCTTGCTTCTGCTGTCTCTCTTTTTTTAATTTGTTGTCCATAAAACCATTTAAACCCACGGATACTCCCTGTCTCTGCAGCCCCCCACACCCCAAGGAGGTAGAGTCACCGGTGCTACAACACAGAGGCAGAAATTCATTTTCCAGCAGCTCTGTGGGGTTTTGCTGGGCAACAATTTAATGTCAGCTCCTAAAGAAACCCTGGTGAAGAGCCTTCAGGTTATCCTGCATCTCTCTTTCCCTAAATTGCTCCAGCTCACTTCAAGAAAAGGATGCAATTCCCAGTGCTGGGAGCTCCAGTGCAAGTTTCCCTCCCTCCCAGGCAGGGACCAGGCATTTATACCCCGTGCTGCCGAGGGGGAGTTCCCACTTTGCTCCTGGGCTTCCACCTGCAGTTATCCCCCAGATGTTAATCTGATTTTCCCTTCATTTACATTCCTGTCCCTTTGCCTCCCTGTCCCACCACAGGTCTGGGCAGCAAAACGTGAGCTCCACCTGATAAATCCTCTCCTCACCAGCCTCTGCTGCTCCTTGGGCTGTTTCCCTTTCCTGGGCAGGCTCCATCCTCTTGCCAGGCCCCTTCCCGAGCTGCTGCCGAGCCCTGGATGGGGTCACTCAGCCCCTCACCCAGCACCCAAACCAGCTCTAGCCCCACTCCCTGTCCTGTGGGGGCCACACCATCCCCAAACTCTGTCCCCACACCCTCCCCACCCTCAGAGATGTGACACCAGCGCAGCCACGTGCAGGTCCCTTGGGAGCGTTTTCCTTTAATGACACCTCATATTCTCGTTATAAATGACCAGTCTGGAATCCAGTGCAGTTCTCGGTCTCAGTGACTTCTTAGCACAGTAACATTTCACTGGCTGTCTCCTTCTCCTTGGCCATGAGAGGTGGCCAGCAGCAGCCCCCTCTCTCCATCTGGCAGTTCCAGTCCTCCTAGAGCATCCCCTGGGCCCCACAGCCCTGGCTGAGCACAGCTCTTTGCAGCAGCACCCATTTCCAGGTGCCTCCTCCATCCTGGGCAGCTCTGAGCCTCCTGCCTGTGCCCAGATCGGCAGCCAGGTGGGACTTGGGGCTGCTCTTTACCTCTCTCCCTGATTTCCCATCATGAATCCTGGTGCCCATCCTCTCTCTGGCTGCAGCTGCCCCGAGCAGCAGTTTTGGATGAGCATCCCCTGCCCGGGGCAGCTGAAGGAGCAGAGGTTGGTGCCCCGTGCCAGGGCAGGGTTGCAAACAGCAGCAGAGCATGGCATGGCACGAGGGATGGCTGAGGAGCAAACAGCTTTGCTGGGTCCTGTGCCAGATCTTGTCCAGCCTCGTCACCAGCCTGGCACTGGCTGGCCAGGACTGCACCAGTCAGTAAGCAAAGTTCAGGGCCAGGCTGAGCCTGGGGCAAAGGGAATTTGTGTGCTCAAATACTCCTAATCCAGCTGTGCAGGCTGCCAGGATGGGATGTGCCACCTCAAGCTCTGCCCACACGGGTGGAGGAGATCCCCAGGCAGCCCTGGGCACAGACTGGGGGTGGCCTGGCACCAGTGCCAGGGTAAGCCCAAGCTCCCTGTCAGACAGGTTGTGGAAACACAAATCCTTCAGCTCTCAGGCATCTTGGACCATATTTTCAGGCAGAAACGTTGATGTGGCACCGCTGTCAGAAATGAGGGAGTTCAAACAGAGATGGCCAGGAGGAGGTGGAGAGTTCCCTGGGAGGGAATCAGCTCTCAGCCCCAAGCACAGTTCCCACAGCTCAGACCATTCCTGGACACATCTCCCTTGTCCCTGCCCTGCCAGGTGCCTGGAGCAGCAGGATCTGTGCCCCTCTGCAGGATCTGTGCCCCTCTGCAGGGTCTGTGCCCACTGCAGGATCTGTGCCCTGTACAGGGTCTGTGCCCTGTACAAGATCTGTGCCCTCTGCAGGGTCTGTGCCCCTCTGCAGGATCTGTGCCCCTCTTCAGGGTCTGTGCCCTCTGCAGGATCTGTGCCCTCTGCAGGACCTGTGCCCCTCTGCAGGATCTGTGCCCCTCTTCAGGGTCTGTGCCCCTCTGCAGGATCTGTGCCCCTCTGCAGGACCTGTGCCCCTCTGCAGGATCTGTGCCCCTCTGCAGGTTCTGTGCCCTCTGCAGGGTCTGTGCCCTCTGCGGGGTCTGTGCCCCTCTGCTTCTGCTGTGTCTCCTGATGCTGTGCAGAGCCTCCAGCCTGTCTGGAAAATTAAGGAGCTTGAAGGAATTGTGTCTCCAGTCAATGGCTCCTCTCTGCTGACGGATCCTGCAGAACCTCCTGGGGGAGCTGGGTTCCTTTGGGGTTTTGCTTCAGCCCAGGTTCCTTTGGGGCTTTGCTTTACCCCGTGTGTGCTCTTGGGTCACTCTTTGGCCAGGGAGGTGATGCAGAGACCTTGGACCTGCCTTGCTGGGCTCAGCTGAAAAATCCTGCTCCTTTTTTTCCTGGGACAACTTGGATGAAATACAAAGTTCATTTTCACACTGGAGACCGTGTAGGGAAGAGACTGACTGGGATGAAATCCTCTGGGGAGTACAAGAACGTGTTTGCTTGCATGGCTGATCAACACAGGTTACTGGAGGGAAGGGGAACCCTCTCGGGAAGGTCCTGGCTGCCCTCAGCGGTTGAAGAAGAAGGACTTGAGGCTCTGTAGGAACTGTGACTTCTGCCTCTGCTTCTGCTTCTTGCGGATGATGGGGATCCAGACCAGGCCACAGACCAGCAGCATCAGTCCCAGGGACAGGAAAGCCGGGCCACACATTTTGTAAACGTCTTTGTTCTTGGGCAGGAAGCAGGACAGGCTGGTGATGACCACCCCGAAGAGGAAGATGGCAGCTCCCACGGACACCACGATGACGGGTTTGTGGTAAATGTCCCACTTGCTCCTGGATGTGCTGGTCCACATGGACTCGCTGCGGGAGCTCATGCACAGGGTGCTGCCCGTGTCACTGGTGATCAGCTCCTTGGACTGGGGGGACTTCTCGCTCTCATCAGGGCTCTTGGGGGGCATCTCCATGGTGGTGGGGTCAGAGGAGGAGACCTGGGATGGACAGAAGAGAAAGCAGAGCAGGGCAAGTGATGGAGGATGGAGGGCGCTTCCCTTTGGTCACCGGTGAGTGCAGCCCGAGGGGAGGTGGGGAAGGTTTTGGGGGTCGCTGCAGGGAAAGAAGAGCATCTTACCCATAAAATGGTGGAACAGGCAGTGGGGTCCTGCAGGCAGGCTGGGCAGGAGGTGTCTGTGGGGTTCCACTGCCCACCCGTGGACAATGGGATTCCTGCAGTCCCTGTCCCTGCACCTTCCAGCTCCCACACGGTGCCAGTGCTGGGGGAACCAGATGTGCACTGAGCCTCCCAGGGCTCTGGGCTGCCTTCAGGGGATAACAGGGTGCTGCAAGCAGGGCTGGTGGTGCTGGCTGTGTCCTTGGACCTGCTTTCCCTCCCAGATTCCAAATGCCATCCCCAGCACCTTGTGACATGGTTGTGTCCCTGTGCCAGGGGGGTTCTGCGGCTCAGCAGGCGACCCCAGAGCCCGTCAGCCCCAGATCTTTTCCCTGTGCTGCTGCTCCATGTGGGAGCAAATTCCACCTCAGGGCAGCCCGGCTGAGGCTGCAGGGTTGGCACAGCTCCAGAGGCTGGAGGAAACCTGCCCAGAGCTGGGCCACGCTGGGCTCGGTGCCCACCTGGGGATGCTGATGGCTGGGTGCCAGCCAGCACCTCCCTCACTCCTTCACCTGCGTCCCTGCCAAGCTTTGTGGTTACTCTGAGAAGAGAAAGATGTAATTTTATCATTTAGTTCCCCCCAACAGAGGCACTGTTGCAGAGCTGGCGGTGCTGACATCTTTGGGGATATTTCAGGTTTGCCAGGCTTGGACAAACAAGCACGAAACAAAAGCCAAGAGCAGTGGACAGGATTTGCAACCCTCCTGTCTGGAATTCCCACTGATCTCTGTTGAAACAAGGCAGGGGAAGGGACACTTCTGATATAGAATCACAGAATTCCAGAATCCTTTTGGCTGGAAAAGCCCTCCCAGACCATCAAGTCCCAGCTGTGCCCAATCCCCACCTTTTCCCCAGCCCAGAGCACTGAGTGCCATGTCCAGGAATTCCTTGGACACCTCCAGGGATGGGCACTCCAAACCTCCCTGGGAAGCCCCTGCCAAGGCCTGACCACCCTTTCCATGAGGAAATTCCTGCTGATGTCCACCCTGATCCTGCCCTGGCCCAGCCTGAGGCCGTTCTCTCTCCTCCTGTCCACTGAGGCTCTGCAAGGGCACAATCTTTGCTCTGCCCCCCCTACACAACCTGCCCTGGGATCAGCCCAGTCCCCCCAAACCCCACCAGCTGCAGCTTTGCAGGGAAGTGCCCAAATCTGGAGTAATTCCAGGTGCCAGCTGCCCACCAGCTGCCCTGCTCAGAGCACTGCTGCCTTCTGATCCCCCTCTTCCACTGCAAACCAGACTCTTCCTGAAATTTCATCCTGGCATTTCTTGTCCTTTCCTCATAACGTCAATCATGGAGAGGTTTTATGATTAAGCCACCATCTAATTTTAATTCGGCTTTGTAGTTGGAAATTTGCTTTATTCTCTGGGATAATCCCACACCTCAGCAGCCTAAAACTCGATGGGCTGTTCCATCTTTTAGGCATCCCATTCCCTGCTTCCCTGAGTGCTCCCATCCTGGTTCTGCACCCCAGAGCAGCAGCTCTGCAAGGCGCCCTCCCCTCTGTGTGCAGAGCACTAATGTCAGGCTGCAGTGAAACCATCAGCTGCCTTTCAGCCGTGCATTTCCACCAGAGAGGATTTATTCCCCCTTTTATTTCCTGGCAGAACCACCCCTCTCACCACAATTCCCAGACCCTGCTCGTTTTCCCAGCACTTCCTGGCAGAGCCTGGTTTTCGGTCACACTTTTGCCTGCTGTTGGCTAATGAAGGATTTCACTCCCTGCCAGTGCCTGGAGCTTGGCTGGGAGCACTGGGAGGATCGGCAGCTCTTGGGAGAGCTAATGCAATTCCAGCTGCTGCTCTGCCCCTGCTGCATCCCTAACCCATCACAGATGTGCTGGATGCACTGAGCAGCCTGGCAGCAGAGGCTATCGGATTTCTCCCAGGTTTTTAACCATTGTTGGAAGCAGACAATCAGCAGATGACTCTTTGCTGTCTCGAAAATGCCTCCAGAGCACATCTCAGATCTCACACCTGCTGGCTCTGCTGCCCTCCCAAAACCCCAAAACCTTGCTGCTGGGGTCTCTCCTTCCCCTCTCCATAAGGGAGACCCTCCCGGGGTTGTTTCTCCTCCCTTTGCTCTGCCAGTGCTCTGTGTGGGGATGTTTGGTCTCTGAACTGGGATATCTTGGGGCCCTCCTTGCAGGGACCCCCAAGCCAAAGCACAGCACAGCCCTGGGGATCCTGGATCTGGGGCTCCAGCCCCACATCCCTCTGGGAATCAGCGCTCATGGAAGAGACAATTTTGAGGAAAACCCAAAGTGAGATCTGCACTCCACGGATGTGGCTTGCCCTGGTCCCTGCTGGGGAGAAGCAGAGCCCAGCCCAGGATGAGGCCAGGCCTTTCCTGAGGGTCAGACCCTGCCAGGAGACAAAGTGAGCTCTGCTCTGCCTGGCACTGGTGCCCCAAACTGGTGGGGCTGGGTGGGGGGCACACACGGGTGTGCACACCCTTAACCCACCTGGCTGGGTGACATCGAGATCCTGCCCCACACACAGGGACCCCCAGGCCCTTCCCATGGCTCAGGATGGCAAAGAGCAGCACCAGTGCTCTGCACAGCTTTGGGGTGAGACCCAGAGGTTGGTTTGTCTTTCAGCCAGGAGATTAGTCCACCCCAATGGGCAGCAAATCCTCACTGGGTCACAGCTGGGAGGAACCTAAAACCCTGGGGAATGGAGGAAAAGATTTTCCTGCTGCTCTGGAGTGTCTCAGTTGGACTCTTTATGAGGTCCTGATGTTTAACCTCAGTCCAGGACCCCCAGATGACAGCAGTGGGTCCGTGTGTCCCAGGAGAAGGGGTTTGCTGCTCTGGAGGATCCATGTGGCCATGGCATGGGGAGGGAGGAGGCTGCTGCACTCATGGGCGTGCACAAACTCAGCAGAAACTTTTCCTTGGGTGTTGGTGCTGGCCAGATTTAATCAAGAGTGGCTCTCAGTCAGTTCCCAGCGAGAGAAATGCACATTCAGAGACCCAGCACACCCGAGGTCCCCAAGAGGCCCGGTCAGGTGGGGACTGGGGCTGCTCCCTGGTGTCCTGCAGCTGCCCCATGGAGAGCAGCCCCACAGCCCCGTCCGCCTCGGGCACCTGCATGTGGGGAGGTGCTGGAGGGGCACAGAACCCAAACCCCTGAGGGGGAAACAGCCCCCAAACCCCCGAGGGAGCAAGTGCTGAGCCCACTCACCATCCTGTGCCTCTGCTGTCCCCGCTGGCACTGGGGCGTGGTGGCTGCGGGTGGCTGGTGGCAGTCACGGTCCCCTCACGCCACGGAGTGACCCCACTGTGGGCTCCTGTGGGCACAAGGACAGCAGCTCAGAGCAGCTCCAGCTTTGTGCCAGCCCCAGGAGGGCTGGGTTCTGCTGGGCTGAGCCCTGAGAGAGGACAGGGAGGTTGTGGAGTGCCCTAAAGCCCCGTTCCTGGCCCCACACCCCTGCTCAGGAGCGGGCTGGCAGTGGCTCCGTGGGCTGCAGACTGGCTGGTGCTGCCCCCAGACCCTGCAGCGTGTCAGGGGATTTCACCTCACCTACAACCCCTGCAAGGTGTCAGCTGTGAGCTGAGACAGACCCAGAGTCCCCTTTGCTGCTGGAGAGGAGCTGGGCTGGGCCCTGCATCCCTCGGGAGCCGCTTCCCAGCACTGCTGGAGCCTGGGCAGCCCCAGAGCGCTCTCAGGGACCTGCTGGGCAAAGAACTCCTGCAAGTCCCTTGTGGGGCTCAGCCAGAGGGTGGCCCCCAGCCCTGCCATGCTCTATCCCCTCCCTTTCCAGCAGCCCCAGAGCCAAACCCATGGAAATCCATTCTACTTACGAGGCGAGCAGAGAGGGACGGCTGCAGCGGGAGGCTCCTGCTCCAGAACCAGGCTCATCCCAAGCCCCTCATCCCTCTGGGTGTTGTCTACTGGGCTCTGTTGAGTCTAATAAACAACGGAGCATCCCAGCTCCGATGACCTCACCAGCCTATCAGGATATTGTTTAACTCCTTGTGTCCCTGCCCCGGCTCCTGGGCACGGCGCCTGGGAGGGTTGGATAAAAGGCTGTGGTTTGGGAGGCAGGGCAGGGCCCGGAATCCAGCACTGGGGGGGTTGATACTGATCCAGACTTGGATCATCAGCAAGTTCCTGAAACCTCTCTGAAGTGCAATTTCTGCCCTCTCAGAGCACGGAGCCGTAGCCAGCAACTGCAAAGTGCTTTGAAGCTCATCAGTGAGGCATTAGAGGGAAGCAAGGTATTAGCAATTATCTATTAATTAACATCCTGAGTCCATTACAGGGAGGAGGATGGAAGAGAGGGGGGGTTCTGGAATACTGCTTCCTTTCAGGAACCCCCAGCCAAAGTTTCATCCCCTCTGGCAGCAGTGTGGGGCCGCCTGGTGCAAGGAGGGACCCAGCAGTGCCATCACTGATGTCCAGGGCTGGCTCCAGCATGGAACCTCCATCCCTGAGGGACCCTCGTCGGGTTGGTGCAGTGAATAACCAAATCTAAGCTGCACCACAGAGCTGGCCAGAGTGGCATGGGGTGGGAAGAGGTTGTGGGGCTCTCCTGGGCATGGGCATGACCCACAAGGGGCAAGGCTGGGCACGGAGGCAGCACAGGGGGCTGAAAGGGGAAGGGGGGTGGTCCAGAGGGTCACTATGAGGGGACCCCACCTCAGCCAGGCGTGGGGAGCTCACGGGAAGACAAGAACCTGGCTGAGGTCCTTGCTCAGCTCTGTGTGGACCCGTGACCAGCAGTGGTGGCCATGGGACAGGCTGTGGAGATTTTGGGAAGGGGCAGATGGGGGATCCTTCCCGGGATGGATGGGGGGGTTCCTCCCGGGATGGATGGCGGATCCTTCCCGGGATGAAAGGGGGATCTCTCCCGGAATGGATGGGGATCCCTCCCGGTCCGTCCCTCGGGCAGGCGCTGGGGGTGCATCCCCCTCCTCAGCTGTCCCGTGCCCCCTCCCCGGGCAGGCTCAGCCCCCCGGGACCCTCCGCACCCCATCACCGCCTCCAGCCCCGCGGTCCCTGCTCGTCCCCTGTGCGGTTCTTGTGCGGTCCCTGCTGCCACCGCGCGGGGACACCGAGCGGGACCGCCGGTGCCTCGTGTCGAGGTGGAATTTTTTGCGTTTTGGTTTATGGCCATTGGTCCTTGCCACTGGCACCACTGAGCAAAGCCTGGCACCATCCTCTGGCACCCCTGGAGATGTTTGTGTGGCTTGATGGGATCCCCTCTGAGCCTTCCCTTCTCCAGACTGCCCCACCGACCTGGGGACACCGGCACAAGCTGAGACCACCGGGGACCCCCGGCACAGGCTGAGCCCACCGGGACCCCCGGCACAGGCTGAGCACACCGGGGACCCCCGGCAGCCGCAGAATCTGACAGAGACAAGCGCCGGGTGCTGCTCCTGGGATGGAGCAGCGCTGGATGCACAGACCGGGGAAGGAGAGGCTGGAGAGCTGCGGGAAGGAACGTGGGGGTGACAGCCCAAAGGGCCGCCCTGTCCTGCGGCCATCAGGGCCGGCATGGCCAGCCAGGGGAAGGGGGGATTGTCCCGCTCTGCTCCGGGCTGGGGCGGCCTCACCTCGAGTGCCGCGGGCAGTTTTGGGTGCCGCAATATAAAAAGTACCTAAAGCTGTCAGGGAGTGTCTAAAGGAGGGAGGTGAAGGTGGGGAAGGGTCTGCAGGGGCCGTACCAGGGGCTCTGTCCTCAGTACATTTAGGGAGCATATTTAGAACCACGGAATATCCGGAATGGGAAGGGCCCCTCCAGGATCACCCAGTGCATCCCCTGGCCCTGCACAGACCCCCCAACAACCCCACCCTGGGCATCCCTGGCAGCGCTGCCCAAACGCTCCTGGAGCTCTGGCAGCCTCGGGGCTGTGCCCATTCCCTGGGGAGCCTGGGCAGTGCCCAGCACCCTCTGGGGAAGGACCTTTCCCTACTCTCCATCCCAAAACCCCAGGCCCAGCTCTAGCCTCGGGTCCTGTCCCTGTCCCGGGAGCAGAGCTCGGAGCTGCCCCTCGGGAGGAGCTGCAGCTTCCCGGGAGCTCTGACCTCAGGCTCCTCCAGGCTGAGCAAACCAAGGGCTCTCGGGTGACCCCTCCAGACCCTTCCCCACTCTGGTGCCTCTCCTTTGGACACTCTGACAGCTCCACACCCTTCTTTTCTCTCTCCTGTTGTGGTGCCAACCCGGGCCGTGCCCTGCCACAGGCAGGAGCCCGCATTCCATGGGTGTGGAGCTGCTGGAGGTGCCCAGCACCAGGGGAAGGGCCCATGGACAGAGCCGAGCTCAGCAGAAGAGGGAACACGGGAGCAGTAGATGGTGCTGTTGCCTTGTAGGATGATGCTGGCAGGGGCGGGAGAATCCCAAATCTCAAATCGGGAGTGCTGGATCCATCCCAGGCCTCTGGCAGGGGAACCTGAACACCAAAATGCCTTCTCCAGACCCTGTCCCCAGCAGTGTCACTGAAAAGCTGCAGTGCAGCTGCCTTTGCTGGCCCAGCACCCCCATCCCGAGGTTTTCTGGGACTTGCATCCCTCTCACAAAGGGCAAAAGGATTTTGTTGTCGGGTTTTGTTGCTTTCCCCCCCCCGCCCTTGGCTGTAGAGACAATAATGCAGAAATCCCATTTTCTAGCAGAAATATTCCGAGCTCAAAAAGGGAGATGAAGCAAATATGTTAAGTTAAACTACAGTGGAAAACCTCAAAGGTTAATTTAAAATTTGATGTCAAGGTAGTAAAGGGCCATTTTTGCATGAGGCTGTTATGTGGAAAAGGGACAAGAGGGTGAATCCAGCAGGATGTTTTTATTTCAGAGGAGAAGCTGTGAGAGGGAGCTCAGAGGGGTCAAGGATCAGTGTGGTGCTTTTGTTTCTCAGTGGGGAACTTCCCCTGAGGTAGAAATTGGGCTTTGGGAAAGAATCCTGGGATAAAGGGGCTGGCAGCAAAACTTGGATGAGTTTCTGTGTCCAGTTCTGGGCTCCTCAGTACAACAAAGACCAGGAGCTACTGGGGAGGGTCCAGGGGGGCAGTGAAGGGGATTTGGGGTCTGGAGATTCTGCTGAGGAGAGACTGCAGGAGCTGGGCCTGGTCAGTCTGGAGAAGGGAAGGCTCAGAGGGGATCCCATCAAGCCCTACAGACATCTCCAGGGGTGCCAGAGGATGGTGCCAGGCTGTTCAGTGGTGCCAGTGGCAAGGACCAATGGCCATAAACCAAAACACAAAAATTCCACCTCAACATGAGGAAGAACTTCCTTCCATGGAGGGGCAGAGCCCTGGAACAGCTGCCTAGGGAGGGGCTGGAGACATCCCAAACCCCCCTGGATGTGTTCCTGTCTCACCAGCTCTGGGTGGCCCTGCCTGGGCAGGGCTTGGACTGGGTGATCTCCAAATAGGGAGATCCTAACCCTTAATAACTCTGTGATCCTGTGAGTTTTGGGCTGCTTTGTGAAGTGTCTGCAGAGCAACAAGGGGACCTCAAGCCCCTCCCAGCCTTGCCCAGCCCAGGGGAGCTTTCCCAGGGCAGAGTCACCTCCAGCAGTGGGGCCATGCAGGAGGATGGGGACATCCCAGTGCTCATCACTGCAGGCTGGGCAGAAACCTGGCAGGGGAGGTGGCAGGCGATGAATCTGATGGGAGTAGCCTGGAGTTGTCACAGAAACATCTCCAAGGACCACAGGGTGAGTCTGTCCCCAGTGTCCCATTGTCCCTCGTGGCACCAAAGGAAGTGGGAGGGCTCCAGAGAGAGCGAGCCAGAGGTGTCCCTGCCCTGCCAGCCCCAAGGCTCTGCTCGTGGGGCACTTGGGGACAGCTCCAGGCTGTGCCCTCGGTTTAGCTGAGCTGTGTGTGAGGGTGAGAGGAGCCTGAGCTGTGCCAGGATGCTGCATTCTCCAGCTTCAGCATTTCAGACGTCCCCACCAGCCCACAGGGATCTGTTCTTTATGTTTGGATTACTACAGGGGGAGAGATAACAATGCCGTAATTAGGTTTGCACCTTTGAAATCTTATATTTCTTTTGCAGCTTGAATATTTATGCAATCACAGAGCTTCACATGTCCCAGTTCTCCACATTATTTATTTATGTTCAACAACGACTGTACTTGTTAAATCACAATGTTTTCAATAAAAAAATATGAAAAGGGAAGAATAAAAAACTCACCTCAAGCACAGAAGTGCTTTTTCCTCCTCTCCCCCGAGCCTCAAGCCCTTACCTTGGATCCTTTCTAGCTGGAAGCCCTGGGGATCTCTTAGCTCCAAATTCATGATAAGTTGTACAAATACAATCATTTGTTTCTCTGAAGGAGAAAAAGGCTGGGCCAACGTGGGAACTGGGAATTTCTGCTGCAGAGCCTCAAGCCCAGTGATGGATTCCAGCCCTGCACACGGGGAGTGTCCCTGTGGGCACAGGGATGGGGCTGGGCCCTGGGTGCTGGGCTGGGCCAGGGGAGGCCAAGCCCCATTCCCACAGACACCATAACCCCAGGAGAAGGGATTCCAGCAGCACCAGTGACTGCCATGGCTCTGGGGATTCCTGCAGCACCAGTGACTGCCATGGCTCTGGGGATTCCAGCAGCACCAGTGACTGCTGTGGCTCTGGGGATTCCTGCAGCACCAGTGACTACCATGGCTCTGGGGATGGGCTCTGGGAGGGGACATGGTTGTCCTGACCCACACCTCAGGGAGAGGTCAGGGTGACAGACTGGGGGAGCTGGGACAGACACTGGGAGGACATGAGGTTTTCCTGCCGTGTCCTGGGAGAACAGAAGTGGGAATGGCTCCAGGGGTCCCTGCAGGTTCTGGTGGGGGCTCAGGGCTGGGGTCAGGAAGAAGCAAATCTGGAGGAGCATCAGCCACGCTGAGAGCAGGACAGATCCAGTCAGGGGTGAGATGGATGGACTTCCCTGGGCCTTGGATTCCAGCAGGGGTAGCTCCAGCCAGAGATGAGTGGGGTTGCTCCAGGATGTGGGGCTGCTCCATGGTGTGCGGCTGCTCCAGGATGTGGGGCTGNTGTGGGGCTGCTCCATGGTGTGGGGCTGCTCCAGGATGTGGGGCTGCTCCAGGGTGTGGGGCTGCTCCAGGATGTGGGGCTGCTCCAGGGTGTAGGACTGCTCCAAGTGTAGGATTGCTCTATGGTGTAGGGTTGCTCCACATTTGGGGCTGCTCCATGGTGTAGGGTTGCTCCATGGTGTGGGATTGCTCTATGGCGTAGGATTGTTCCAGGATGTGGGGTTGCTCCATGGTGTAGGGTTGCTCTATGGTGTAGGGCTGCTCCATGGTGTGAGGCTGCTCCATGGTGTGGGGTTGCTTCACATGTGAGGCTGCCCCATGGTGTAGGGTTGCTCCATGTTTGGAGCTGTTTCATGGTGTGGGGTTGCTCCAGGGTGTGAGGTTGGTCCATGGTGTAGGGCTGCTCCATGGTGTGGGGCTGCTCCACGTTCGAGGTTGCTCCATGGTGTAGGGTTGTTCCATGGTGTATGATTGCTCTGTGGTGTAGGGTTGCTCCACGTTTGGGGCTGCTCCAGGCTGTAGGACACAGCTGCCTGTTGTGCAATAAAGAAGCTTCAGCCATGACACTCCTGCAGGTTCCCATTAGGCTCCTCCTTCAGGATTCCTGGCTCTCGTGCCCACCCTATCAGCCCGGGCAGGAGGCTCCCACAGAGGCCACAGCCTCTCCCACCCTGCTCATCCATGACTATCACTTGTGCAGGGCACCGAGTGAGCAGCCAAGGGAAAATTAGGAGCATTAGAGTTTGGGATGGTTTCTGTTTGGAGCTGCTTTGTGCATGGATTAGGGATTAAAATAAATTTACGAGGCAATGCCCCCCCTGCAATTAGATGAGGACATTGAAACAGATTTACTGTTGCTTGCTCTTGGATAAGTGGCTGTGGGAAGACGTGGCTGCTTTAAAGTGTCTCCTATATTTATCTCTTTAATCACTTTTTTAAGCATACATGGTTTATTGTTTTATTGATTGGACAGAGCTTTGAATAATCAATATGGCTTTAAGAATTCACTGGGAATGACAGAATTGCAATTAAGTAGAGTATGTGGAGAGAGCCTTAACCCATCCCATTAATTAATGAGGTCACTTTTTCAAGTGTTTCGTAGGAGCCCTTGGGGAAAGAAGGTGGCAATTTATTGTAATCCCTGGAGAGGATTTTTCTCCTTCCATGTGCAAAGTTATCTCAGACTCCCTGCCCTGTGCAGTGACCTTCGTGTGTCCTCCTGCAGCTTCTTTGTGCAGCAGAGAACACGATCAGAGTGAGAAGGAATTTCAGCTGTCCAGATGTCAGAAATTTCTGCTTTGTGCAGCCAAACCCCTGGGCCTGGGTCCACATCCAGGACCTTTGGAATCAGCCCTTTCTCCTCTCCCCCTGTCCTGGGAGGCACTTCCTGAGGGCAGGGAGAGGCAGTGCCTGCTGACACATCTCTGTGTGAGCTGTGACCCCAAAAAGACTCAAATCTTTGGGGTTATGCAGCTTTATTCACACATTTGTTTGGAAAGAGTCGGGGCCTGGCCAGGGCGTGGCTCTGGATCCCACAGAGCAAGGCAGGGGTTGTTTGGGGCAAAATCTGCTGTGGGAAATGAGAAGATTCTGCCAAGCCTGGGTGGGCTGGACCCAGGGCTGGGAATCAGGACAGGAGCAAGGCAAGCAGGGCCATTCCTCATTTCCAGACTGCCTGAACAGCACAGCAGCTGCTCCTGCTCCCTCTGCAGATGGAAACTCAGGCACGAGCACATGGGGTGGCTCCTTGAGCCAGTGGAGCATTTAGGGAAAAGTGATTCATGCTTATATTTGCAAATAAACTCCTGTTCTGTCTTCGCTTGCACTTTGCAATCTGTGCATTGCTCAGGTAGGAAGAAAACTGCTGAGAGTTCCCAGGAAGGTTTCCAGAGCAGGAGATTTCACAGCAGTTCTGTGCTGCCTGTCCAAACACCCTCAGCACAACCTCATTACTCATCCTCCCCTTCCACAAAACTTGGTCCCCTCCTTAAAAAAAAAAAGCACTATTTTAGGCTTTTTCAGTGAATTGCTCATGATTAAAGAGATAGTTGGGAATAGTCTGTGATGCTGAGAAGTCTCTGTATGAGATATTGAGCAGTGCTTAAGAAAGTCAACTGTATTTGTGTGGCAGAAATGGGGCTGGCCTAGGAGTGACAATGAAAAGGAGACAGAAAAAGAAGCCGAGGCTGATGAGTCATGAGGAGAAAATTGTTTCAGCTGGGCCAGGCTGAGATGGAGAAAGAGTCTGGGTCAAGTTGGGCCTTGTCTGCTTTGTGAGGGGGCAGTGTTGTGCAGGAGTCACAGCTCACTCTAACGAGAGAAGTGCCAAGTATTTATTGGTATAAAACAGTAATTTCACAAGATTCAGTGTCAGGGTACACTTGATTATTTACTGACAGAGGACAGGGTCAGGCAGAACTGTCAGGGAGCCCCTGACATTTGCTGTGGGCAGTTCTTGAGTGGTGGTGGCTCTGAGCAAGGCCTCCAGAGGTGCCACCAGATGTGGTGACAACAACAAACCTTCAGATTTTATAAAGGCAATTGGCTGCTGACGAGAAATGGGTTTTGCACAGATTGTTTTGAAAGTGCTGCTGCTTGATTTCTGAAAAAACACAGGGCTGTGCCACTGGCCAAACGCGTGGTTTTGATGGAATTTGATGGGATTGTTTCCCCTGCTGGCACTGCTGGGCCAAGAGCCCCAGAGCATGGAGCTGATGGAAACCACACTTCACCTCCAGCCTGGGCAGGAGCCTTTGGCACCGAGGGCAGACTCGGGGCTGTTCCAAAGCCCTGCTCAATGACAGGTCTGGTATCAGAGGAAATCCCAGCCAGGAGTGGTCAGCGTGTCCTTTTAACCCAGTTTGGCTCCAGCAGGAGCAGATCCCTGGGAGCCCTGGCCCTGCTGTGCCATCCAGGGGCCCTGAGGCACGAGGCCCTGCAGAGGCACTCGGTGACAAGGTGGGATTTGGTCCAAGGCTGGACACAACGATCTTGGAGGCCTTTCCCCACCTATGACCCTGTGATCCCAAGGTTTGGGGGGATTTCTGGAGAAGCCAGCCCAGTGCTGATGTCCCAGCCTTGGTCCCACTTTGTTTCTGAAGTGAGTGGCAGCCCTGGGACTGAGCTTGTAGGACAGGGCTACGTCAGAGCACCGAGCCCTGATTTCCCTTTGATAATTCCCTTCCCCAGACAGCAGCACTGACAGAACCAGCACAGCTCCTCCTGCTCTGGCAGCCTGATGCAATGAAAACAGGAGCTGCTGCAGGCTGACACACTCTGGGAAGGGCTGGGGAGAAGCTGAGCAACAACAACAACAACAACAAAACAACAACAATAATAACAACAATAATGTAAATATTTCATTTATTAAAATTCTCCCCCAGTCACTCCCAATCCCTGCTGTTTCTTGATGGCCATCAGAGGATTAACCAAATGCAGCGGGGGTTTTTGCATGTTTACTGTGCAGGCACACACTTCTCTCGTTGGGGTGACAAGGTGGGTGATAAATAGCACATATTAAATACACAGCGCTGCTGGAGGATCCATCCATCTCCGCTGGGAAATTGGCTGTGTCAAGGGAGGAAAAGGCAGGCAGCAGGCACGGCTGGGGGAGGACAAGGTCTCCAGCCCTATTGATCCATGGAAATGCTGTCTGTGGCCAGGGCTGGGGCAGCCTGGCCCAAAGGGAGTCAGGGCTGCTGGAGAGTCCTGGCTGGGCAGTGATTCCCAAGGGGAGCACAGTGAACATCCTCAGAGCCACGGGATAATTCAGGTTAGGAGCCAGCACAGGTGACTGGTTGGCAATTCTCTGCCTCCCCATCACCACCCTTTCCTGCTTTTCCAGAACATCACTTCCAAGTCTCAAATTTCCCATGTATTTCAGCTGTTTTATCATCCTGGATTTCCTTTTCTGCCTATTTCCTGTAGTTCCAGCACGCATCAATCCAAAGCCTGTGGAAACCAAAAGCAGGTCAGTGGGACAAATTAATTCTCTCTGTCCTCTGTGCTAAGACTTTATGACAAGTGGCTAATCATCTTTGATTCTTCTGCTACTGCTGGTAATGACATTAGCCACGATTAACTCATTTAGCTCATCTGTGGATTTAATATCTAATTCACCAGCACATCAGAAGGGAGCGGGCTGAGATGTTCAGGAAGCAATAACCCCCTTTTCATGTGCTTGCACTTTGTTTAAAGCAGTTCAGAACGACCTTTTGGAATTAATTGATCACTTGTGAGAATCTGTGAGACCTTGGTCATCGGGTTCTTGCCTCAGGGTGCTCCTGATGAGAAATGGCAATTAATGCTTTCCAGAAAAGGGCAGGGAGGGAGTGTCTGTGTGGGCTCAGGGGAGTGTGGAGCAGGATGTGCTCATCATTCCCAGGTACCTGAGCTCCCACAGACCATAAACCCTCTCATTTCTCCTCGCTCCACCACCCCTTGGGCTGTGTCCTGAGGAGGGATGGTGCTGGATCCCCTTCCCCGAGCAGAGCAGGCCCAGGGTGGGCTGGGATCTGCTGGGATCTGCAGTTTGCTCCGTGAGGGAGGAGAACTGAGCCCATTCCAGCTCCAAATGGCTCCATTGTATCTGCTTTACATAAGGAGCTATAAATACCCTCCCTGCTTGCTGTGTGCTGATTTCCCTGTCTGCATTTTTAATTGTGGTGGCAGCTGTGGCGTTTTTAAGCTCAGTGGGGAGATCTGCCTGACTGGGGCGTGCTGGGAGGGACCTGAGTCCCTCCAGGCCAGGGACAGAGCCCAAAATGTGGTCAGGTCCTGGCCACTGCCCTCGGGTTTCAAGAGGAGAAGGGTTTGGAAAGGCAGAAGAAATGGGATCATCCAGTTGGTGCAACCTGGGCTGGTGGAAGGTGTCCCTGATGCCTCCAAGGGGAAGGGACCACAGTGGGGACCTGCAGGGAGACACCCACAAGCCTCTGTAAATCACAGCAGTGACAGGAACTGTCTAAAAAGGGAGTTAATAGAGGTATCCTCCATAATTAAGACATCAATTAAATTCTTGAAGATCAGGCAGAAATATCAAATAGCATTAACTGGAAAATTTCCAACTGGTGGAATCCCGTGGCCTTGTGATGGGTGGGTTAATTATCCCTCATTAAATAGACCTGAAATTAATATCAGCATCTGTCATTTCAGTTTGGCAAAGGTGGTGGCAGTTCATTGCTTTTCCAAATTTCCTATCCCGTTGTTGGATGGACACAGGAGCCAGGAGCACCCCTGGGCAGGAGCTCTCCCGTCCCCAGCCTGGCCACGGAGCAGGGAGTCTGTTAACAGCACCTGGCTGGTGGTAATTACATAATTTATTGCGACATGAAAACGGAATAATAACAGAAATCACCGGGAAGGAAGGAGCCTGGCAGAAGGAGGGCGTTCATTTTGCTCCGTGGACTGGGCAGGATCAGTCCCTGGGGCGTTTTCTTCAGACTGGTTCTGCCTCTGCTGAAGTCACTCATGAAGTGCTGTCCCTGCTCAGCCACTGCCTCAAGGTCACCAGCACCCAGGGGAGCACAGCACTGCAGGGCCCGAGGTCACGGCATGAATAAACACCCCTTCCCTTGGAATAAATCTCCTTTATTCCATGTGCTCTGAATGCAGCTGCCTCCCTTTGGCTCCAATTTGCAATTTGTATGCCAGTGTTTTCACTGCTGGAAGAATCAATACACCTGGACAAGGCTTGAAATCAGCAGGAGCCAGTGCTGGCCGGAGGAGAAGGCTGGAATTTATTCGGAAGGTGAACTCCCAAGTTTTTTCTGCAAATAAAATGGTGTGGAAGACCTGAGGGGCAGGGTGAGACCACAACCCCAAGCCACAGTCTAGGACATGAAGACCAATCCCATCCCATCCCATCCCATCCCATCCCATCCCATCCCATCCCCCTTGGTTGTTTTCCTTGTGGGCCCATGAAACAAATTTTCCCAGGGCTCAACCCCTCCCTAATTAACTTAAAAGCCCCTTGGTTTTAAGTCTTTCTGAGTTCCCAAGTCATTAAAAAAAGGAATCTGTGTCTGGAGGGCTGAATCATTGGGAAATACAAAGCTTTCCATGTCCCCTCAGTCACATCCCAGGAGCTGTGGCTTCCACGTGAGGCATTTCCAGGCTGTAATGAAATCCTCCTCTCCCTCCGAGCAGAAGGCATTCAAAACAAACAAGCAAATCTTAGAAAACTTGAAGGTGGCTTGATTATTCTGAAGCATTTCCAGTGCTGTCACCTCCGGTGGTTTTAATTGCAAGCTCCGGGATGATGGGAAGTTTCTTTCAGCCCTGGGATCAGGCTTTGTTTGGTTTTTAAGGAGTGGGGGTGGGAAATGCAATCTGTGAGTGCTGTGACACCGGAACAGTCACCCAGAGTGTGCTACAATGGAGTTTCTTCCCATATGGAGTTATAGAACCCTCAGCTTCCCGCAGTTTCCAACATCCTTCTTTTGTGGTTCAAATACTCAGCTGATTATTTCGGTTTTTAATGAAGATTTTCTTTCCTAATTACAGACTCACTATTGAAAAACTGAACTAAACTTGGAGGACAGCAGGGGTGGGAAAGGATCACAGGATCCAGCCCTTCACCCTGGCACATGAACATTTCCACTGATTCTCTCACAGCTTGTATCCTATTTTTCTTTCCCAGTTGAACCCCGTTGCTTCGTGCCCTGCCCATGCTGGATTTGAAGCACTGCTCTGCTCTCTCTTTGCAGCTGGAGGTTCACTCTTTGCATTCAGTCTGCCCTACACGAAATGAATCCCGCTCGTGCCTTTCTCAGCTCTGATTTTCCTGCCTTCCTCTCCTGGCTTGTCCTGAACTCTCCAGTTGCTCCACATCTTTCCCCTGTCGCCATGTCCTGCTGCTCCCCTGGGCTTTCACCCATGCTGAGGAGGGAGGCAGAGTTGTCTCAACCCCCTGCAGGTGCTGCTGCCTTTCCTACGCCCCCGAAAGATTCTCCTCTTCCTCCAGCGGCAGGACCTGATCACAGAATCCTGGGATGGGTTGGGTTGGGTTGGGTTGTGTTGAGTTGGGTTGCGTTGGCTTGGGTTGCATTGGGTTGAGTTGGGTTGCGTT
>VWZQ01011086.1:155971-239029 GCA_013397015.1 Myiagra hebetior | reverse complement strand
TGGCTGTATCTTCTGCCCTACAGCATCCAGCAGCATGTGGTAAACATTAGCCAAGACCCAGCACAGGGCAATGAGCTTTTTTTCATCTGCGTTGTTATTGCAGCTTTCCTTCAGGTACTTCCCCACCTCAGCTGGATTCTGAATTTGTTCAGGGGGTAGTTCCAGGCTACTGGGTCAGAAAACTGCTTCAGGGTCTGGCCTATGTCCTCCCATACCCCACACCACATAGGATTTTCTACAACTGGGGCAGGTGCCTGGGCAACCCCTCTCAGCCCTTATTTTAGACAAGCTGGAGACCACATAGAGAAACCCTGCTAGATAACATAATAAGAAGGTGGTATCTTTGACATCCAGTTGAAACTGGACACTTTCAAAAGGTGATGTGTCAGATCTGAAGGGGAAGAAGGAAATGAAGGGCTGAGAATTACCATCCCCTGCTTTTCCCCTAACAAACTGGGTGTAATTACTAATACATTCCAAAGAAAGCCACCAAGGCCAGAATGGAAAAACATCATACACCTTCTCAATGGTTTCCATTACTTCAGCCAGACTTTGATGAATCACTACTACCAGGCATATTAAAATGGCAGTCCTGATTCTTATTCCTGACTTATAAAATGTGTAAGACAGGGGACTTGACTGCCCATAGCTGTGGACATGTACTTATGCCTAGGTTCCACAGAAAAATTATTAAATCAAACAGCATGGTGATGTCTTACTGCTGTACCTCAGTACAAAGTAATTCAAACCAAAACATTTTTTTTTTTTTTTCCCCCACTTTCACATGCCTCTTGTTGGGTGCCCAGTGTGTCTTGGTTTTTGGAGACAAAATTTTATGAGGAAGCGCTCTGGAATGAGCAGCTCCTCCAAAGGGAAAAGGGCCTCCCCTTTTCCGCGGCCAATGAGATAAATTGTTATCAGCAAGTGAAAGTGGGAGAAAACCAAACTGTTTATTAACACCAAACAAAACAGGGTAGAACAGGAAAAACCAAAACTCAAAATACAAGAAATGTCTGGAGAGGGAACAGACACATGAGCTCGGACCAGCTGGGACCACCCTGTGGGCCCACCAGGGCCGTCCCACAGGCACCCCGGACTGGCAAGGAGGGAAGGGAGGAAGTGAGGCAAGGGTGAAGGAAGAGAAAAAAAAAAACAACAAAAAAACCCAACAGAACCTTTTTCCAGCTAGCAGCAACAAAAGAAGCCCAAGAGCAGCACAGCGCTCCCGGCGCAGTCCCTCCCGAGCACCGCCGAGACCCTCGGAGCCCCGAGCTGTCGGGCCGAGCCATTGAACCGACCCGAACCCGGCCCCGTGCCCGGCCCCAGCCCCCCGGCCCATCTTAGAGACACAGCACCTTTGGGCATTGAGCACATGGTTATGGAATAAAAAAAACCCTTATAACATCACCCCAGGACACATATCTGGCTGTATTCAAAAATGTGATGAATATGTATTTGTTTCAGGAATATAACCCAGTCTGCTGGGTTACTGAGCACAAATGCTTTGAGGAGAATTCCTCATGCATCCAGGGATGCTAATAAAGTAATGCCAGCTTTCTAACCTAGCAAATCGGATAGAATTTACTTCCCTGTTTTCAGTGACACAACTGTAGAACATTTGTTCTGAGAAGAAAAGCAATTAAACAAAAAATGTATAGTCAGATTAACTAAAACTGTGGTATTAAGTGCTATTCAGAGTTAAGACAGTTTTTAAAAATAATGTAGATGATAGCTAAAACTCTTGTGGCTATCGTGTCATTGTCAGAAACATAAGTTTTTAACATATTTCAGAATTACTATGTCCATTTTAGTGGCAAACTAGCACTACAGTTACCACCAAGAACAGGAGTGATGGGTGTCAGATAAAATGGGAACTTCTGAGCAGGGAATTGTCAACCCATTGAAACATCCATAGTGCACGAATTCATATAAAAGATTTTGAGAAAATGTACCTCAGTTTGTTATTTACATTTATTGCATTGTGACCATAAAAAAAAATGTTTTGGATGTCACAATTGTCCTTTCATGGTATCTTACTTGTTTGATTGAGAATTTTATTTGTTTCACTTGTTCTCAGGTGTCCTGCAAACTCCTTTTCCCCATAACCAGCTCTTACAGTTCATTATATACAACCTGGAAGATCATGGAGCTCATGAAAGAGAAGTCTGCAGTTACTAAATGGTTATCTTCAGTGAAGTCGCTGCTGCCTATCAGCACTCAAGTCCCTGCCCATGTTTTTCTTTTGTTGGCTTATCTGCTGATCCAAGAAAATGGAGACAGTCTTCGTGATGTACTCCAGGCTACAACAGAAATAGCCAAGGCTGATTGTTCTCAGGTAAAGGCTTATTTTTAGTGGTTTGGGATTTTTTTCAGGAGCTGGGTTGGATTTTGCAGCCTGAAAGGGGCAAGGCTGCCACAGCCTTATGACCCTAGGTCTGACAAGTGACAAGGCTATATCTGCATTCCCAGTAGGTACAGTATGGATTCCTCCAGCAGCAGTGCATAGATGGTCAGTGTGTTGACAGCATGCCCTCTGGGTCCCAGTCTCACCAGCTGCTGGCATCTGGACACTGCAGTTGCTGATGCAGACTGCCCCTCATCCTGCACAGACATGTGCACACATATACCCTCGGTTCTCTGGAATTCACTTTTTGTGTGTCACTTAGAGCAAAATATGTATTATGTCTCCATTTTGGAGTATTTTTTGGTTGTTTAGGCTTACGAAGGAGACTGGCTTATTTGTTGATATTATCCAAGAAGTATGAAAATACAATATAAGGAAGCTGAAAATGGACTACCAAATAATTTCTAGCTTCTGGTGACCTTACGAATTATTCTCTATGTTTGTTTGTGGTTATTGGAAGACTGCCAAGTCCCTTGTGACATCTTTATTCTTGCTTCTTAGAAATACATGCATAGTCTTTGCTTCAGTACTGAATTCAAGCTAGAATTATAGAGGATGCTTAAACTTACCTACATAATCTGGAAAGGGGTTGTCATAAATGGAGTTATCCGGAAAAGCAACGTAATGCAGAAAGCATTGTACAGAAACAACCATAACTTCTTTGTAAAGTAGGAAGAGAACTGTTGTTTCAGCTTTAATTTATGCCATAAGAACAGGCCTTATTTTCTTTGGGGTTTTTTAAAATTGCTTTCTTCTCTAAGAGTTTGCATGCTCTACAGGACAAGAGTTTAAAAAAATTACAATTTTGACTGTATTATTAAAGTACGTGTTGGAAAGCTGATAGCATAAAAATCTTACCTCCAGCAAAAAAAAAAAGTTCCTTCAATAAGCAGACCAGTTAGAAGTAGGATGGTTTTGCTGGAATATAACACTTTTTAACTCGTACAAGCCATTTAGACCTCTTGTTGAGAGGAGGGGTGCAGAGCTAATCAGTGAAAAGGGACAGAAAGTAAAATTTAGAGGTAATGAAAACTCTGATCTGACCATGACAATGTGGTCCTGTGCTAGGAGTCAGAAATGAGTCTTCTAGATATATTTCCTCTTGTAACTGAGACAGGTTTTTGAGGGAAGATACAAAGCATAAGGAAACATATAGATGTTTATTAACCAACTTTTTTTTTTTTTTTGCAAAGTAGTTTTTAAAACTTCATTTTCTCATTTAAGTAGGAAGTACCTAACTGTGTTCAAAGGTCAGGAGTAAGCAAAATGAATTGCACTTCTGTGTAAAAGCAGAGCTGAGCTGATATAGAACCACCTGGGTATCTCTTCTTTAACTTAGTTTTTTCTTGAAAATGTTTCTGTAAGTCAGCTTTCAAAACTATTATGAGTGGTACCCTCAACTATGAGTAGTTTGACATGTCCACTAAATAGTTTGTAACCAGGCATCCAGGTCCCAGTCCTTGTAAAATTAATTATTCTCTACCTATTCAATGCTATTCAATACTATTCTCTATCTATTCAATACCTACCCTATTCTCTAGGAAAAGGGTAGGTGAGACATACATCTGCCCTGTTGTGGGAACCTTTCTTTGACTTATGATCCAAACTGCTGCAAGTAAGACACTTTTCTTCTTGTGTCTAGATACCTGTGTAAGAATGACCAAGATAACTCCAGGTCTTTTAGAGTGGGTTTCTGTTTTTGTAGACACTCTAACCTGTTTTGTTGCATTGGGTCTTTGAGTTGGATGATGAATCAGTGGCGTATTACAGGAATGGGAAAGGAATAATGCTTTGTTTATTAACTATTTGATATAGTTCAAATAGCTAATAATATAATTTTATATTGTTCAAAACGCAGTTTTATCAACCATACAAGAAAAGCAATAACTTGCTGAAAAAATACTACTGAACTAATACGGTATCTGAGCAGAATGACCTGAAGCCTGACTGTAGGGAATGACTGTTGCGAATTTCATTGGAGTAATCTAAAATAGCTCCACTGACTTTAAATGAACATGTTTAGAGACAAATCAAAGAGCAAGTCAGCAGAATTACAGAAGCTTTAGACAGATACCGGGGGAGTAACTTAACCTGAAGCTGTTCATGTTTAGCATTATGTGAGGGGGTTTTTCTACTTTGTTCTCATTTTAAGCCAAAGCTTTTGTTCACCAACACGGTAAGTAAGATTAATGGACATATCCTGTTGAGTTAACTATGCTAGTCAGACTGCCTTAAAATTAAGAAACCTTTCAGGCTCATGAAAAAGTCCTCCCTGTCACTGGGAAGCATGGCTTATGTCCAGAGGGAATGAGAATATGAAGTTCAGACTTCATCATATTTTTTGTTTCACTAGTGATCAGCGGAGGTCTATGTGAATTAGAAACCATTGCAAAAATGCAGAACTCAAACCCTGATTTGATGATACTTCCTTACTGGTTCATATTTTGTCAGCTAATAAGGCTTGTAGATGGAGAGCTTTTAGTTTTTGAAATTACTGTGGGCTTTAAAATAATTTTCTGCAAAATATGTAACATAATCAGGAATCTTTTTGGTAGTATCACATAAAGCAATCAATATAATTGGTAATATAGCAGATGTTCTACTAAATAGTATTTGAAAATTTGGTGTGGGAAGAGCAGTGTGCTTCATTGGGATGATGTTTCTGTTCCTAGCCCTCAGCTAGGTGCAGCTGAGGACACCATATTCTCCAGTTAGAAATATCTAATTCATTTCTGTCTTTTAAATGACGTATTTTACTCCAAAAGATTTTAATGCTTTGAAGCTTGAACTTACTGTCTGGCTCATTTGAACTTGGCATCGCCTGGCATCTGTCTTGTCTCTGACAAGTTATTTTAGTTCTGAGTCTGCTTAATGGCTCCACAGAGATCATTACAGTGTAGCACTGCACTGAAAGATTATCACATTGTTTCTTATAGGTTCAATGCTCTCTCTAAGGCTGGAAGAATTACCTTAGACTTGTCTCATCTTTCCCTTGCAATAACAGTACTGAGAGAGAAAGCACTGGAGCTCCTGGGTGAAGGAAATAACTGATTACTTTAATAAACTCAGTCAGCAGTGTGATGGCAACTAACACTAACATATTGATGGCAGAGTTATACTTTGGGAATTGCCATATTTGGTTCTGTGTTTTATTCAGTTCCACATAAATAAACGGTGCTTTATAACAGATGGTGAAAATAGTTGGAATGTAAGTTAAGAAAGTGAAAAACTCATCACAACAAACTTGTTAGACCTTTTGAGTCTTCAGTTCTTTAGAGTGCTTTCTGAAGGATGCAGTGGAAGGTGGTGTGCAGCATAGTAGTTAGAAGGCTGTTCTGAAGAAGGAGGAAGTCAGAGGACAAGTATGGAAAAAAGAAAAAAAAAAGGACTGTTAAGCCGAATCTTATTTTTAAACAGTTGCACTTGTATTAGCTTGAATCTGTTCCTTTGGTGTTAGCAGCACTTAAATACTCAGTTTAAAGCCAGGTATTTGTGGCAGGCATAACAGGTATATTCTGAATTCTTTGAATCTGTGAACCATGTTCAAATCAATCTTGGGCTAGAAGTTTACTAGCTACTACTTTAGCACTTAATGTTGCAGAAGTTAAGTTAAATATCTAAAGGGCAAAATTAGGAAATGTCCACTTTGGAGCCAAACTGCGAACTGCCTGTACTGCAGCAGAATAGATAGAAGTGCTGAGATACCATGGTGAGGGTCATAGCATAAAAAGAATTGTGTAGTGGGGTTTTTTTAAGTGATCTAGATGGTCATGATTTCTGCTGCTAGTGACATTCTGTTTCTTTGTCATTCACAAAGGGACACAGTGGTTGTAGCTGTGGATATTGAATTGAAAAGCCACAGGTGACTGCTGTGCAAAATCTGAGTCGAAGAATTGTGTTTCAAAACAAGACAAGAGTCAGAAAGAGAGAATGGGCATCAAGAAAGCCATCCTCATTGCTTTCGTGTTTATTCCAACTCTTCACAGTTCACTAACAGTAGCTCCTGTTTCCACACTGAATGTTGTTTTCTGTAAGGAGTCAGTTGTTTCTGAAGTAAACTGGTGGAGCACTTAAAAAGCATTGCTAGGTTTAAAAATAATTACCATAATTGATCGTGCAGACATGGTTCTGGTTAAGCGTTATTCTTGGGTTGGGTTTTTTTTCCTTACCATTCTTCCATGAAGAGAGGCTACAGACTATTTCTCTACATGTATCTCATCTTTCCCCAGGGAGTAAAAGCTTTTTTATGATGCAAAATTAATGATTATATTATATCTGGTTTTAGCTGAAGCACTTTGGAGTGGTGATTCTGGACTTCCACTATGGAAGAAAGTCCAGGAGAATTTGAGAATGAAGACTAGTACATGAGCTGTTAGGCTTTCTGAAGTCAAATCACTGCACAGGCTTGCAGAGACACTTAAGAAAGATGTAATACAATCTTTCTAATTGTATGAATTGTCTTGTGCAGAAATTGTTATTACACTCTGTGAAACCCTTGCTGTGCTGCAAGGAGAAGAAATTAAATCGTATGACTGAGGTCACTGGTGAACATAGCACAAGATCTATTTTTGTTATTTGAGGATTATGAGTCTATAGAGGACATGTATTCTTTTATGGTCTTTCAACTGCTGGAATGAACTATTTTAGTGGTAAATGACACATTCTGGGAAATTATTCTGAAGATGCATTATTTTCTTTCTTTGGGGTTTGGGAGTGCATTAATACCCAGAAATGTAAAATACATTTTTATTTGTGTAGAAAACATGTTTAAGGATATGTTGAATTGAATTTGGCTCATTCAGATGGTGCCTGATGCTTTTTTTGTTTGATTGATTATGTAAACTTTAGCAAGTAGCTGTAGTGAAACAATCATGTCATAGTCTGAGCTTGTGGACAGACTCTTCATGGTTGTAACTTATTGATTAGGATCCTGCTAGTGTACATGAAACTTTCGAAAACCTAGCTTGTGTCTTCTAAACAGTGCTTCTGATTTTTGAGAGACATAATTTTATCGTTTTATAAACAGAAACTTAGCTACATTTATGTACTTACCTGAAAAACTTGTTCCTTCATTTGTCTGAATTGTCCAGTAGTTTTGTCTTGCACATTGAAGCAAGAAATGCCAGAGTACTGTATGCTTTCAGAAGCCTTCTCATTTCACTGTCTTCCCTACTGGACAGCTGGGTTCATGGTTGATCTGCCAATATTCAGCCCAGAAATGGAACTTGCTGTCCTCCCTTAGGTTGTGCTTTTGAAGAAGAGCAGCTGTCTTGTAGCTCAGAAAAAAGAAATCAGGCCACCAAATGGCAGAGAATGCTTCTCAGTTGTACTTATTAAATAATATCATTTTGTATCACATGTTTAGTTATATTTTGAAAGGGATAATTGTTGAGAAACCTCAGCATCATTTTTGTGATGCAAATTATTTTTAAAATCAAAAAGCATGATCTTGAAACCCTTCTTCAGATTCCTAATGACAGACTTGACCTAACTGCTACATCCTCTGGTACCATGGGGAATGCAGAAGGCAGTGTTGACAGGCAGCATGCAAACCACTCTGAAGCTGTTTCCTTCCTACTGGGAGCTACAGAATTGTTGTATCAGCTTTGTGGAGCTGTTACGCCCATGATGAAGGTGTAGCATAAATTTAGTATTGAAATTAATCCCAGCACTGTTTGTCTATTGTATGGGGGCGATGGAGAGAGGAGCAACTTTGCTGTACCAGCACATTTTGGAATTTTTCCTAATCTTACAATTGAAATACATGGTTCAAAACAAAGAGACTGTAGAGGATAATACTTTTAAAGAAGTTTCTAACTGTCTTTACAGTAGCACATGCTTAAATGTTTCCTGAGAATTTCATAAATCAAACTTAGTATGTGTTTACTAGATGTTAGTGTAACAGTTGTTGTAGAACTTCGATTTAATATATGTTTACTGTAGATAAGCTTCGTAACAAGATAATTAATGTAGACAGAGGACTTGAAATGAGCTTCCCATCACAGCTGATGAAGGTTGGGCTTAAGCAGACTGACTTTAAAGAGTTGGAATGCTGTTATAACTATCATTGTTCAAAATAAGTATCATTTATTTTGAATATCATTTGCTCTCACTGCTTGTGTGTAGTCCAGTGTAGCTACAACTGAGAAAAATGAAGGAAGTAGTCTACTGACTAGAGAACTAGCTTAAGATGAAACAGAGTTGCCCAAGCACCTGCCTCTGGCAATCAGAAGGGGTACTATGGGAAGTAAGCAATTTAGGTAAGGATGTTGATAGTTATAATGACATATCTGTCATCTCTGCTGCTGTCCTTTGTAGCCTATTTGCCCAGCACAGCATTTATCAGGGATGGATATGGGTTTAAAGAATTGACAAAATCCTCTCATCCTCTGAGCTGAGAGCCTTCCAGTTATTCTGCTCCATACAAAACTTTTTGGATAATTTTATTAGAAGACATTTCTTCCCTACTCCTATGTGTTAACAGTTGTATGAAAAACTTATGTATCAGTGGATCACTGGAGGAGCATGAGTGACCTCCCGGAGAATCTTGGAACTTAACATGGTGATGCAGGTTGCTGTGTCAGTGTTAATGATTACCACTACCCCAATGATATCGAATGCCCACTGCTTACTCATCACCCAGCAGTTTACCTGGTGTCATTCAAAGATTTAGGTAACAGTAGATCAGGTGATGTATTTTTTTCTTGACACTCAAGGTAAAACAGGTGCCCAGAAATAAAACTGCTTTCCTCTGTCAAGTCTCCTGTATTCAAGGGGACTTTTTATCTACCTGTATTATTTGGTTTCTGTGCAATCTCCCCATTACCCAGGCCTTGATTTAACCATAACAGCTTCTTGCTTTGAGGATGTTGAGTCTTTGGCACTCAAGTCTTCTTTTGGGTTCTCTTTAATCAAGAAATTAATTTTAGTTTTCTTCCTGCTTACTAATGTACATGATTTTCTCTCAGGCAGTGCTGTTGTCCCTTTGGAATGGGTAAAGTGGGGAAATACAACTGCACTGTGCACAGATTAGCTTCAACAAATCATTACAGTTAGGGAGTGGGAAGAAAAGGCTGGGCAGCAAATCAAATCTCATGTTTTGAGTGCAGGTTTCACTTTTCTGTGTTTCAATATTAATGCAGACATCTTATTGCTGAATTTTAACTGGGACCAGAATTTACATTAATCAATTCTGCCATGTGCTAGAGAAGTGGTAGGACTTACTTCCCCCATTCTACTTTAAAGAATATCATGACAGCTGGGAACATCAGTGTTTTCAACACTGTTTTGTTGACAAATCATTGCCAACAAGGTATTGTGAAGAAACTTAGTTCTAGCCTAGCCAAAATCAGGACGCAAAAGAAGCTGTAAAACTGTCCAACTTTTCTTAAATCCAAAAGTTTGAAAAAAGGGGAGGGAGGTTGCCAGTGGGAAGTTGCTTTCAGTTTGGGTGTGCAAGTCTAATCAAATGAATACTATTCCTAAATTCTCAGCCTCATTTAATGATTGTGCTTTGAAATACTTGCATAAAGCTCATCCTCTTTCTAGGTAGGTCATAGGGTGATGATTGATTCTGTAGAAGGTAGACAACAACCTTGAGAAACAGAGAAAGAGGAAGGCTAGCCAATTCAACAAAAATTTGGAAATTTTTTGGTTTATAAAAGGATTCATTCTATTTAAGAATGTCGAGTACTATTTGGAAAATGGAAAAAGAAGTGCTTTATAGTTAATTCGTTAGGTGGTACTTGCAGATTTCAGAACTTAGTTTAAGTTTGTGGAAGCATAATTTTAGATTGCTGAACTGTAAAGATAGTGATGTCTTGTGGAACAAACAGTATTTTCTTTTGGTCTGTTACTTGGAACCAGAACAGAGCCAAGTATGCAAAATCCGAGAGTACTTGAAATATTAATTATTACTCTTCCTGTGGACTGAGACAGATCTTTTTACAATGAAAAATGTCATCATCTGCTCATGTAAAAGTGCATGTTTAAACAAATGCTGTAGCAGAATTTTCCATTTTTTTAATCAATGTCTGTATAAACCACTCACATACGCATGTATATGTATATATGTCTTTATTATATGTATGTATCTATCTCATATATAAATAGCATATATATTTGTGTGTCAGTGTGTGTTTATGTTTTAAATAGTCATGAAACCAAGTTGGAAGAAAATTGAGGACATCATAAGTAGATTTAATTTAAGATTAATCACACAGTGATAAGAAGGTGCACAGGAAAAAAATGTAGCACCTACAGGTGTGAAAATACTGAAAATCTGATTAAAAAGGGAATGGAGATAAATAAGTCTCCTTTCCTTTATTGTCACTTCAGCAGCAGCCCTCTGGAAGTTTTGTACCATATAGGAAAGAATGCAATGAATTATATTTTATTATATGACAGGTTTGTCATATATACAGGCAGAAAAAAAAATACATAAAATATATGAGTTTTTAATATGTTGGGACAAGTTCACTGTCTTTTGTAAGGTGTCATGTTGGCAAATTTGGCAAATTCCAGTTTATTTCATACATTTGTTCTATTTTAGGTCCCAAATCTGATCCCAGTTCTGATATATAAATTGGGAAGACCTTTGGAGCCTGCACTTTACAGGGATATATTGTATACATTGCCTACACTCGGTGTACATAAGGTCAGAATGAAAAATTTTTAGTAAAATGAAAACTGTATCAATAAAAGGTCATATATTTATAAAAATTATTTAGACTAAGCAATGTAACTTAGGTTCTTGCTTAACTGATTTTTAAGCTTCTCCATAACTTTGTAATATTTTGAGTGGGATATGATATTTTTTTTAAAGTGTAATGTACATTGCGCTTTACTGTGCCTACACTGTGCGATCATTATATATGTCATGAGAGGATGCTTTTGGACTTGTTATTTCCTAAAGTTTTTTGTAAAATCACTTTCAGTTTATTTCTTATAGTCCAGTTGGACAGTTATTTCCTGGTTGTACTGTAAAATAATGATTTGTAGATTAGTCTTTGTCCTTGGATATACAAAATAACAACAACTTGGTTACAATTTTCTTTCAGGTTTGTGTAGCTCAGATTCTACGTGCCATACACATGCTGGGGAGCACACCGAAACTCAGAGCAATTGCCTCACGGCTGATGACATCATTATGGGAAAGACAGGTTAGAAAATCCTTGTAGCGTCACTGCAATGAGTCCAGTTGAAAAACTTCATTACCTCTAATGAAGGAAGAAAATAATTTTGGAGTATTGCTGCTACTTGTATGTCCTTATCAGCACTGTAACATAAATGGTGTGAGTGGGGCCTATTCTGATCTTGTTAGTGGAATATTTCAATAGTATGTCTTTCATTAAACTTTCTTTTCATTTTGTGAGAGCTCAGACTGGGATTAGAAAAAAAATTGTTTGAAGGACACCTTTCTGCTTTTTCTTATGTGCAGTATGAACAAGACCTTAGTGTTGTGGTTTAACCCCAGCCAGCAACCAAGTACCACACAGCCATTCAGTCACAGCCTCACCACCAGTGAGACTGGGGAGAAAATCGGAAGGGTAAAAGGGTGAAAACTGGTGGGTTGACATAGACAGTTTAATAGGGAAAGCAAAAGCTGTGCACACAACCAGAACAAGGAAGTAATCAGCCAGGTGGAGAGATCCCATGTAATGGTGGCTTGGGAAGACAAACATCATCAATCCAAACATCTCCCCCTTCCTCCTTCTTTCCTCCACTTTATATCCTGAGCATGATGTCATATGGTCTAGAATGCCCCTTTGGTCAATTTTGGTCACCTGTCCTGGCTGTGTCTCCTCCCAGTTTCACAAGCACCCCCAATCTCCTCCCCAGTATGGCAGTATGAAAAGCAGAAAAGGCCTTGGCTCTGTGCAAGCCCTGCTCAGCAGTTACAAAAACATCTCTGTATTATCCACCCTGTGTCCAGCACAAATCCAAAACACAGCCCCACACCAGCTGTTGTGAAGAGAATTAACTCTACCCCATCCAAAACCAGCACAAGTTATGTGACAATCATTTGTTTCTCATTTTTTTTAAAGATGCAATAGAGACCTGGTCTGCAAAAGCCAGTTAGATTTTAATGTAGCATTAGAGTTCAATAATGAAAAAAAGCAAAATATGGTATGCAATAATAAAAGTCAAAATGGTATTTAGAAGTCCTGTAGAAGTGTTACCAATTGAAAATCCTGTCACACTTTTGAAGGTGTGATGATCATTTTTAAATCAAATCTCTTCTAGGATCGAATTTACCCAGAACTGCAGAAGTTCTTGGCAATGTCTGATATGCCCTCTGTGTCTGTTGACAAAGATGCTCAGTGGGAAAAGCTGATTGCTAAAGCTGCTTGTATAAGAGATATATGTAGGCTGAGGTAAGTGCAAGTGTTACCCATCTTATGTCTTTGTGAGAGAAAACAGTTGTTTTCAGAAAAGGTGCATCATTATTTTTACTTATTCTGTTACATTAATTGTGAGTAATATTTTTCTAGTTGAGACACTGACTCAGCTGTTGCTAATCTGAGCAGCTACTAAGTTTGGAGTTTTCTATTATGACTAATGGAACTCACATATAAATGCTGTTAAAATTAAATGGCCTTCATCCTGGAGCAAAAGATGCATCCTATACTGATCCAGGATAGAAACTTCAAGCATACCACTTCCAAATAAGAAAAAGTGAGAGATGAAACAGTTGAAGAAACAACTAATGGTCTCTCTTTTGATCTATTCAAAGAAAGATGGAATGCTTTTTCTGAGAACCGTATTTTGTCACATGCACATTTTTGGTCTTTATTCAGATATAATACCACAGAACACTGTTGTGCAAGTCTAACTGGATGATACACTGAACCTTTCCAGCTCTAACAATCCATGAATATCAGTACTTGATAATAATTTACAGTTCCTGTAAAGAGTAATTTTGAATGCATTAGTATTTACTTCCTGGTTTTATGTGCACATTATCATCTTTTCTATTTGTCACTTACCTGGGGTTCCAGTTTTCACTTTCCTTCTTGAAGGTCAGTTACTAACAGCTGAGAAGATTCATATATCTTTTAAGCATCAACTAAAAGACCAAAGTCCTAAAGAAAATACCTTTTCCTTTACCTCTTCAACCTTCTTCCATTTTGCCAAACAGTAATTTTCAAGAAATTTTTTAAAAGTGAAAAGCAAGGGGCAAACATCAATGTACCCGTAATACTCTTTTTGCTGGGTAAATGGTATAGTTGGAATTCAGGTGTATGCACATTCTTCATGCATTTAGAAATTATTTGGAAAAAGTGTGAGCAAATACATAGGTCACGATTTACCATGCATGTAAGTCACCTGCCAGATAGCTTTTACCAGAATGTCTTACAGAGATAGTATGAGGAACTGTTGAGCACCTTGTCCACCACAACCCAATAAAACTGAATGGATAGTTAAAGACTGGAAAGCTGAAGCAGCCCATGCAGTCACTGAGGGAAAGACAAAGGGCATTACAGCAGACAAAACCCCAGAAAAACGTAGCTATCTGATGTAAGAGGGACAGAAAACTTTTGGTGCCATAATCTCCCCCAGTACACAGTAGCGATTACTTGCAGGAGACTGCAACAAAGAAGCATAAAATAGTGTCTTTAATAGCACATTTGGACTTTCATTCTCAGTCCCTTCTTGAATGATGTAATCTTTTGGTGTACACAACATGCTTAGACAAAACCTTGTATAACTAAACCACTCCATGATCTCTTATTTGGAACTTGATGCCTGCTGATTCAATTCCCTGTGTCACTCAGCCTTTAGAGCTCTCTGTCATATCCACCTTGCATTTTTTTGTTGTGTGAACTCCCAGTTCCAGGCAGTTTTAGTTGTCACTTAAACAAAAGCAGCACTTAATAAATTTTTTTGTTCAAATTACAGCTTGTGTGTATGTGTGAATATTGCCTTCTGTGTTCATGGTTTTTTCCTTTAGACCATACCAGCATGGAGCAGACATGTTGGCTGCAATTTCCCAGGTATTAAATGAATGCACAAAACCTGATCAAGCTTCACCCGCTGCCATAGTATTACAGGGTCTCCGGGCACTTTGTGAGGCTGAGGTAAGATTAAATTGGCTTGTCCTCGGGTTTTGAGTTTTGCTTGTGGTTCATGAACTTTTTTCCCAGTTGGCTTTTTTTTAAGAGTACATTGAATTGCTGCAGAATTTCTTTTTCTTCTGGCAAATTTAATTCCCCTCTTCCAACGTAAGTTAATAGTTCCTGGGAAATTGTACTGTGACCTTCTACTACAGCAGATCAGCCCTTCAGTGCATGGGCTGAAATTTTAAATCAGCTTTGCAATTTGCTGCAAAGACGTCCTTCCATGCATCCTTCCTTGAGATTTGAAAAGGAAGACTGTTTGGTGCATAATTCTGATTGGCTGAAAAAAATAATCTAATTTTTGTGTCTTCTTGCTGGGCTGCCCTGCTGGGTCTCATTCACAGAGTGTACCAGATAGGGAATGAAATCACTAGCAGCTGGGGTGCTTCTCTTCTACCGTAATGCATGCATTGCTTATTGATGAAGAAGACAAGTAAGCTTTTGGACGAGCTGCCTGGAGAGACTGTGCTGTGTCCGTCCCTGGAGATTTTCACATTCCTTTTGGATACATCCCTGAGCAATTGGATCTGATCTCGTTGTAACTCTGCTTTGAGCAAGATGCTGGGCTGGAAATATCTTGAGGTCCCTTTGACCCCAAATAGTAGTACTGCGATGCTGTGGTATCTCTGAGTTAGGAGACAAGGCTCTTTGTGTCCACATCCCAGACAGCAACATCCCAGGAGTTGTGATTCAGGCACAGACATGCTGTGAATCTACTACTGACAAACTGTACTATACAGGCCATCAGAGTAGTGGACTAGTTATATCCTGAAGGAGTATTTGATTACCCATTCTCTGCTGAACAGCAAGTTTATGTTTATCCACTAATACACTTTCACAGCAGTGTTTACTGCAGTAGGGCCAGCCATTGCCACAGTACTTGAAATCACTTAGCAGTTCAAGAACAATATGGTGAATCATTCATAGATACCAGTATTCAGTATAATTAAAAATCTTCAGACAATGGATGCTCAGAAACAATTTATTCAGGGTAATTTTTTGTTTTCCTTTGGTGTGGAGTTTGGCTCTTCTTAAGGTCACATAGATTCTTTGAATGCTGGCCTTGGTATTGAATCAGTGTTTTCCCAGGCTGGATTATATTTAGACTTTGTCTTGCAAAGAAGCAGGAGTTAGATATAAATGTCACATCCTAGTCTAATAGCCTCATTTGAGAACAGATGCGTACTGTACCACTGCTGAGGACTGGAAAGCTAAGACTACTTAGGATGGGAAGGAAGGAAGGATATAAGGAAGGTGGACAGACGGACTTCGTGGATGTTACAAATTTTTCCTGTCCATATTCAACTCGCCTTATTTCCCCAATTATGGTGTTATGTTGTGGGAGACCAAATCTACCGCCTACTTCTGAAACTTTTAACAGGGAATTCTCTTGTGGTTTGGCAAGCTGGGTGACCATTTGGGTTAAGTAATTTAGTCTGTCTCTTACTTATTATTTAGACTCTAGTTTGCAATGCAGAAAGGACATAATCATAGAGATTGGTTTTGTTTTGGTGTTTTCTGTCTCTGCCACTGACTTAAGGGAAAGGGATATAGTCTCTGAACTTTTCCGTGTGCAGCTGCTTAGATGTAAGATTTTAGAGAGCACCTAACTTTCAGTCAGCTTCTGAACCAGAATAATAAACTATGTTTTCATACGTATAGTGTTGACTCAATTGATGATGGAACCCTATACACCTATGGCTTTGTCAGAGTTCAGTTCTGAGAGTCTCAGAAAGGCTCCTTTGTAGAAGTAATGCGATAACAAAATGTGCTGTAATGTTGATTTCTTTTTTTTGGTTCACTGTTGTGTCAGAATAGTTACCTGTTCTGCTGGCTGCAGTAATTTATACTTTGTATAAAGTAGTGACTTTGCTCAAAGTGCATCCTACATGAATAGTGTTAACAGTATGAGCCTAGCTTTTGCAGGACTTGCAAGAAGGGCTAGCTGCTTCCTCCTCCCCCCTCCACCCTGCTTTTTGTTTGGTAGGTACAACCAAAGGTCTTTAATGAATAATGCACAGTGGCTTGCACATCAAAAATGGAAAAACCCCACGCAGTTCTTGCCAGATCACATTTCCTGTTTCTCGGTATGTAATTTGTTTTTTCCCCAGTGATTCCAACAGAAGCTAATGTACTTCATATGAGGCTCTCCTGGCATCTAATTGATTTCATGTATCAAGTACCGTATGCAAGACAAGAAACAGTCAAGAATAAAATCGCTAAGCATAGTGTTTAAATCCCCTTTCCATTTAAATGTTGTTGTTCTCTATTTTTCTCCTAAGATTTCTCACCCTTTTAGGGCAGTAGGTCACCTGAAGCAGAAGTGCTTTGTCTCTCCTCAGCATCTGTAAAATCTAGCTTTTAGTTTTTCCCATCTGGAAGTCATGATTTTGTGCAGTGGCAAGCTTGCTGTTTTAAAATAAATTTTAAAAATAACAAGAAAACATAAATGTAAACTAAAATGTGTTGTGCCAAAAGTGCTGTGTGGTTGTTAATGTCTCCAGATGACAATGATGTGTTAATTGGAACAAACAAGACTGAAAAAAACCCACACAACAAAAAATGAAAACAGACTTAAGAACCTTTACTGAAGTATGACACTAGGATGTCTAGATCTGTAAACACGTGTTTTCTGAAAAGCACAGATCCTTTTTTTTCAGACAGTAGTTGGCAGATCAGTTTTGTAGGGTAAAGTTCTCTTATCTTGCTAGTTTTCTAGAGTATTTTGCATTTTCAGAGGACAGCTTTGTCAAGCTGAACAGTGTCTATGGAATCACAGGGCTTTTCCTTGGGGATTCATGACTGGCAGATAACCTTCATCACAAGCTATTTATCACAGTTGCCCGTTCCTCCAGGAAGACATCATGTCAAGGTTATTACTGCTTTTATAACTTTTTTTATTTACTGTGGGTTTTTATGGTGTGTAAAGTACCAGTTTCCCCCTGTTCCCATCCTTTTTTCTTGTTCTTGCAAATGGTCTGCTTTGAAAGAATGGAAAGAGAGGTATCATTTTCCCTTGGAATGTTATCAGATGAGGTCTTTCTAGCCATCAGTGGTTGTTACCATAGAAACACACTCATGGGTTTGCTATTCCTGAAATGGATTCAACTCGAAATACATCTTTGGTTTTTTAAACTGCACCCTGGAATGTATTTTACGCTCACTGAAGTGACTGCTTAATTTGGCAATTACCTGCATTCAGTGATACCAAACATTCTGTTTTTTCAGTGCAGAATAATACTAAAACTACCTTTCTTAATGCCTTTGGGGAATATCTTCATAAACATAACTTTATTTGACTTCATTGCGTAGATTAGTTTGTATTTCTCAATATCTTAGTTTTCTGTTGCTTTGTTGTAATTTTTTATGCCTGAAAGACATTTTCCTGGTATTTTCTTAGATTGTTTAAAGTCCTGATTTGCAGTTTTTCCCTTTAGAAGGCTGAAAATTATACTCATACTTTCCTTTGCCATTGCTATTTTTAAATTTTTGTCTAGACTTTGGTTCTAAGCATACATGGTTTGGGGTTTGGGGTTTTTCTTTGTATTGTGGTTCTGTGGCGGGGGTGGGGTAGGGTGAATAGAGTTACAGTTTTTTGGGATTTTTGGTTTTGTTTGTTGGGGTTTTTTGTTGTTTATTTGGTTTGTATTTTTTCTCTTTTGTACTCTTTTTGTTGTAGTGGAGCCTGAAATCTGAAAGACAAATGGTAACAACAGATTATTATAGACAGAATTATTTAAGACATGGTGGCAAAATTCTGAAATGTTAAGTTCTCCACAGGTAGCAACATTAAGATTTGATGAAATACTTAATTGAAATTACTTAAGTTTTCAGGAAAATACATGGCTTGTTACCAAGAGAACTGTTTTTTCCAGGAAGGAAATTATGTATCCTGGTGCTCTAGTTGCAGTGTAAATGTGTTCAGTATTAGGTATTAGTATTTAGTATTTATTGTAGTATGACAGTTTCCAACAGTTTCTGGATTCCTGAACTTTTGTGTTTTGCATTTGTTCTGTAAATTTTTTGGCTTTGATTGTTTTTAAAGGCATTTTGTTTTGGAGGGTTCCTTGGTGGCTTGCTCTGCTTTCATCATGTTGAATTCCCTGAGACAGCTTGCTTTTTAGCAAATTTGACCAAGTGAAGTAGAGCGCTAATGTGGTATGAAGATAGATGTACAGCTTTGTGTATTGCTAACAGTGTGCTATTTATTCCTACTGGTAGTTGCTTTCCCTGGTGGAGTACTGTGCTGTATTACTGTGTTATGTCAGTTGATATACTAGTGAATATTCAACATGCTTTCTTTTTTCTGTTTATGAACCATATATTAATTCCCGTTCTCAAGAAGGAAGAGCAAGGACAAGCACTGGAAAGAAATGTTTAAGTGAAGTTGGGATAGCTGTTAGTAATGATGCCTCCCACTTTGCTTCCAGGTTGTTTGCATACGCTCTACATGGAATGCTCTGTCACCAAAGCTAAGTTGTGATACAAGACCCCTCATTTTAAAAGCGCTGAATGAATTGTTTTCCCTGGTTCCCTCATTAACAGTGAATACAAATGAATTTGAGGTATGTACTTACGGACTAAGGTGAGTCTTTCTTTTACTATACATTTGTATATAACTTTTATATGTGCCTGCTTGATTTTGATAAAATTGCACCCACTAGTTCAGATTAGTCAAAGGCATGTTTATACAGTTTCACAATTTTCACTTGCATTAGTGAATCCTGGGAGATAGGTGGGAAATTCTAGTGCGAGGTTAATCCATGGTATCCCTCTCAGAGAATGCGAGGACATGTGGATGGAGTTCAAACCTGTACCCCTTCCACTTTCCTAGCTCAATGTATGTTGATGTAGAAGTAAGTTGTTTCAGGTAACTGCCTCTATTTCAGCTGCTTATTTGGTCAAAAAAAAGGTAAATGCATATTTCCTTTGCTTTTGTAGAAATTCAAAGCTCAAGTTATCAGCTTCCTTTGGAACAATACACAGAACAAGGTAAGTGATACAACTGAAAATGTTAATTTCTGATGTCAGTTACAGGATATTAAGTTTTGAACTTTGCTGTCAAGACAGGTTCAGTAATCTTATTTTCTAATAGGGTTTTGTTCTTGTTGCTTAACACTATTTCTGAAGCAATGTACTAATACTTTTTAAAATAAGTATTTAGTCAGTGACAAAGAGTCGGGAAGGGTATCTGCATGCCATTCCAGCAAGAGCATTTTATTGCATGCTTCCTGTCGAAGGGTGGAGAGGCAAATATGGGGAACATGGCTGGCTCAGGCCAGGGGAAAGGTGGGATCAGGGAGCGGGAACCAATGGGAAAGCTTTGGGGGAGTGACCAGGCTGACAGACAACCGCGGAATCCAAACCGGGACCGGCCATCCCAAGGAGCAGTGCACCTCTGGGGGGGGAGACCCTCTGGCCACCCCAGCACAATGGAAGTTCCTGGGCCACCACAATGTACTACGCATGAAAGGTGGTTACTGAAGGTTCTAACTTCCGTCATTTCCAAGGAGAATTGGAAATTCTNGTGTCAGGGGAGGTTTAGCTTGGATATTAGGAAAAGGTTTTTCCCCCAGAGGGTGGTTGGGCACTGGAACAGGTTCCCCAGAGAAGTGGTCACAGCACCAGCCTGACGGAGTTCAAGAAGTATTTGGACACTGCTCTCAGGCAAATGGTGTGACTCTTGGGGATGTCCTTTGTAGGGCCGGGAATTGGACTTGGTGGTCCTTGTGGGTGCCTTCCAACTCAGCATATTCTGTGATTCTGTGAAACTAGTTTGACTTCCTCTGAAAGATTTCAGCCTTGACATGGTGAAGCATTCTTGGCAAAGATGCTGCTATGACAGCTAACTCAATTAATTTGTGGAGCATTGTAATGCAGTGGGAATGTTGGACTATCATCACCACGGGGCTAGTAGAAGTAGTGTATTTTAGTTTAAGACAAAGAATTCTGTCAGTCTATTTCAGCCCCATGGTTAATCCCAGATGACAACTAAGTACCATGCAGCCACTTGTTCACTCCCCTTCCTCATGGTGGGATGGGGAGGAGAACTGGAAAAAGATAAACCCCATGGGCTGAGACAAGAACAGGTTAATAAATGAAATAAAGTATCTCTGTAATAATAACAACAAAACAACAATAACAATAGTAATTATATTGAAAAGGGATGTAACAAAATGACAAAGAGGAATAAAATTCAATTATAAACGAATGATGCACAATACAATTGCTCACTACCCACTGAGGGATGCCCAGTCCATCTCTGAGCAGTAATGGGTACTGTCTGGCCAACTTCCCTGATTTTATATACTAGGCATAAAGTTCTATGATATGGAATATCCCTTTGGTCAGTTCAGGTCATCTGTCGTGGGTGTGCTCCGTCTGAGCATCTCGTGCTTACTGGCACAGGAAGCTGAAAAGTCTTTGATTTAGAGTAAGCACTTCTTAGCAACAGCTAAAACATCAGTATGTTATCAACATTATTCTCATAGCTTGGATATTTCTACCTAAAGTACCCTCAGAATGCTTGGTATCAAGCCTAGATAATTGGTCTTGCTCCTTTGCATTGTGTATATAAAAAGTAAGCAGCTGAGAGTGTGCCTTAGGAAAATACTGTTGAACTCTTTTTCAGCATTCAGTAGTTACTTGATAAGCTCTTTGTATGTGGAGGTTCCAGTAGGTAGCAATACTATATGCTGTGTTTGTGATTTTCTTTTTCTTCCTGTTAATTTTCTAGGATGCCCTTGTAGCCATTTCAGCCTATAAATCACTCTCATCATTTGGCTCAGAAGAACATACAATTCTTCATCTTCCTGAACAGGTAGTTGTGTTACATATTTGATCGTAAGCACATCTGACACTTCCATCTGACATGGGTTATATCCTCTTGAAAGGATATAACCTCCTTGTGCCTTGTCTGCCAGAAAACCAGCAGCCTCCTGAAGGAATACAAGCTCCTGCTGGTAACATGAGATGATGTCTGATGAGATGATGTATGATTGACATAGCTAAGTCTTCTGAGCAGGGAAAAATGAAACTTAGGGCTCAGCAGTTAAAAGGTAGTTTTTCTTATTTTGTTATTAAATTAGCAGTGGTTTTTTGGGCAACTGATTTGCATTTTATGCTCTTCTGTTAGTACTTGCAATTGAATCTTGACACTAAGCAGCTCTTGTGATTGCTGTTTCTTCTGTTGCAGTCACACTCATGGATAGTGCTTCTGTTCCCAAGACAGCAAGTCAGGTTGGAAAATGGGTGCAGTTTTTGGAGTTAAGCTGAAAAGTTTTCCTATGTTTTTATTGTGAACTTTTACAGCATAACATTTTACTTTTTTATCAATAAAGGCAGTCAAAAGGAGTTGAGGTACTTACTAAAAAGCTTTTTAAGTATGCAGAGGGCTGTTAAAAGCTGAAGCTTCTGATTAGTTGACTCAGTAACCTAACAAAATGGAAGAGCACAAGGAGATGAACATGAGGTCATCTATGTGATATTTTTTTTACATTGTATGAGACACTAGGCAGTACTCGGTAGTCCATTGGTACTTTATGGCATAGTGAATCTTATGGCTTTATAGTAAAGGTTTTATTTACCTCTTTATTACAAGATAGGCTTCGATTGTGTAACTGGCTGTTACAAAAAGGCTGGAATATGCAACTTAAAAATTAATGAACATATTGTATATGAATCAGTGAGAAGAGTTCAGCATAAACCTTACAAATCCAAAAATGTGTTTTTCATAGAAGACCGCAAGATAGAATAAAGGAAATGTATCAACTCTGCTGCAAGACTAAATGTTCCACAGTAGTACCTAGTTCTGTATTAGTGGTGCAGTTACTTTACAGTCATATTACTGGTGCAGTACTTTACAGAAAATGAGTAAATATGTTTTAATTGAAAGCAATGTAAATACATTGCAGTTTTTCAAATTCCAAAAACTAACATGTAAAAATATTGTCTAGGAAAAAATGTTCTATTTATATTAAAGTCCCAGTATAAAACATTGTTAAATTGAAGAAGAATCAGGATGAAAGTAAAGTTTTATGAATATTAATTCAGCTGTAAATGTGAAGATTAATTTTACTTTTACAGATATGTATTTACACACCCTGTGAGTTAAACAGAAGAAGAATCAGGGTGTAAGTAAAGCGTTATGAATATTAGTTCAGCTGTAAATGTGAAGATTAATTTCACTGTTACAGATACGTATTTACACACCCTGTGATTTTTATCAACCAGTGTTGCCTGTCAGTCAGGTAGAAGAAAAGCTTTTATTCATTCACCTTCAAATTTATGAAATTGAGTGAAAATAATGAAATGGAGAACATTTTGTATTTAGTTGGTATTTGTGACACTTGGAATAATGAATGGTAATGAGGATTTGGAATTTTTACGCTGATATTTAACTTTTTTTAAATCTTCCAGGCACGACCAGAAGTTGACTCACTGGAAGAGATAGACATGAATGAAGATGAAGAGGATCAGGAAGCAAATCTATTTGTTCCGGGTTCTTCATATATCAAGCTGTTGTCTCTAACACCAGCTGCTGTTTTAGGAGGTATAATATATCCAGTATTTGAGGTTACTTTGCAAATACGTAATCACAGTGACTGTACAGACGTGGCTGTTTTATAATGGAGTGTCAGGTTAAAGTGCAGCCTGTGGTTTTTTTCCTTAACAAATTATGGGAAAAAATGTAAAGTGAAAGTTCAGAGGAAAACAAAGTCCACAGCCATTTCTAGGAAGATGATGAGACATAGGTCATGATGGTGGGAAAAAATGTTTATAATTAAAAATTCTCTACCTGTCCTAAAGGGAAAGCCAGTTCATTATTATTTACTTCAAGTACTCATTGTTTCGTCACAGTGTGACTTCAGTAGGGAGGACTGAGCAGATGTTTCTAAAGGCAACTGTGTATTTTAGCCCAGGATAGATTGAAGTAAAATAAATTTTGTATTTATTGTTTTGTAAACAGAGTACTAATGGTATGAAAACAATGCTGTGTGCAAAGTCTGCTTAATTAAGATATCAGTGCTGTGTTTAGTGTGTAATTGTTGTGATGCATATTGATACTGAAGTATGCTTCAACAGATAGTCTCTGGTTGATACACTTGTTCTGAAACCTGTGCAGTTGAATTACCATCAGTATTTCAGATTTTTGCCTTTCACTTGATTACTTTCAGAAATGCTCTTTAACTTACAGTTACAAGATTTGAGCTATTGTGCCAGGACATAGACATTATTTCATTTGTTGTAGAATACATGGATCTTGATGTGTGATTGTAGCCTGTAAACATTGCCATGAGATAGTAGGTAGTGTTTTGTAGTATCTTCCCCCAGTGGGGGCTTCTAAAATAATCTGTTTGTCAAACTCTGCCTACATTGTCATCTGCAGTAAGTGCAGCCGAACCTAGAGGGTCTTAACTACTAGATCCTGGAAGCTTTGTAAGGGAGAATGACACAACCTAGTTCAATGAAAGAGAGTGATGTATTTTGACAGAAAACTCAATCTTTGTAATGAATGCTGAGATAGCCAACCTTCTAGGAAGATGGGAAACCGAAATGGAATTTAAAATGAGCAGACTGAATTCAGAGATGCAGCAACCACAGACTTACATCAAAACATACTTGAATCCAAACATTCACAGAAGTTTCTCCCTCAGAGGTGTCTTCTGACATTGCTAGTTATCATGGAGTCCAGAACACTTGAGCAAAAGCTTTAGTGACTGGCTGGAGTGGTTGTTGAGAGTTAATTGCTTCACCAAAAGAGTATGAAACTGTATTAATGAGGCAATGTCCAAGACAGACCAAAAGCCACAGAGTCTCTGTTCTATGGGAGCTGAATCTGTGTCATCTCATCTGCTGGAATTCTGGTGATACATGCTATTGAGATTAATAACATGTAACTACTTACATGAAGCATTGGAAGGTGGAGCTTTAGGTAGTATTTTGTTCAAGCTCCTTTAAAATTGATTTGTCACATCAGTTTTCATATTGTTTGTAAGTATTAGATTCCCAGGATATCAGAAAGGGTATGACAGCCTTATTTTTTTATTTTAATAGTTTTTCATTCTGGATGCCTGATACTTTTCTCAAACCTGGTAATTCAGAGAATTAAAAATAATTCATAAAAAGAACTATAAGCTTGATATCATTGTTGTTGTTGTTAGTAATAGTGGTAGTATCCTTACTGCAAAGGAGACAATGATAATGATAATAACAATAGTAACAATAACAACAATGATAATGATAATATTGTTCATGTGATGCTAGTTATCTTTGTTTACCCTCAGATTGATTTCAAGCACTGAAATACCATATTTCTAGTGTTTGCTGTGCATCTAGTTGTTTCACTGTATTTATCCAGATTTTGTAGTTTGAGTTATACTTGTCAGTCTAGAGCCTTGGCTTGTCCCTTGCCTGAAGAATTGCTTCTGAATGGCTTATGTCTTTTGGCATAACCAGCAAATGCAGAAATATGGCAGCAGTGATAAGGGGTCTCTGTCATTGAGAAATAGCTCCCTCTTTCAGCAATTTTCTACTCTATTGTTGTAGCCACACTAAACAAAAAAACTTCTATAAAAAGTGTAGAGCAGGTAGGTGGAGAGTGTTTTCACGTCAATAAATACATACTCTTCCAACAAAACGGAGGTGTTGAGGGTTTAGGACAAAGAGTTCCTGCCTATATCACTGCAGTGAAGATTGCTGACTGCATTCTGTCCGTTTCATTTGAAGGATATTGACATTACAGGTGGAGGAAAAAAATCCCAGGATGCAGGTGCCCTTCCTGATGTGCTACAAAAATGTGATTTAGAGTGGTTCTCCACTATGTGTCCTTCTGTCAGCATGTGCTGCTGTTACTGTTACTTTTGTAGAGGTCAAAGAAGGCAGTCAACAGCTCATGGAATAGTTAAGGCTATATTTCTTTCCAGCTTTAAATATACTCATGTCATTTTTGAATAAAGTAGCTTTATACTGGAACTTCCTCACATTTCTTTTTTTTAACAAGTTCCCATGATTTTCAGCAATGCTGTTTCCCACTTCAGATAGGAATCCGCAGATATAGATGTCCTTCCTTCCTTCCCATGCTACAACATCAGATTTAGACTGCTGCTCCACTATGAAGTGGGAAAGAAGTACTGGTGTCATTCTGGAGCTTCCAGGATTAGTTCTGTCTCACAGTCATCAGACTCACACATGCCCTTTCTTCTCCCTTCATTGCATTGCACTTCATCAAGCATTTGAAGAGTTTGCAACATCACTTGTGAGACAGGAGATGACCAACATGCCTCGTGCTGTGTATCATTCCGCCTTGAGAGGAGGGACCACACGCTTGGACCAGGGGAAGACAGTGGCAGGTGTTCCAAATTTCTTGCTGAAAATGTATGAGAGGAACAAGCAGCCAGGCATGACACCAGGCCTTGCAGGTAAGCTGTCACTTTCTTGAAGTAGACAAGTATGTATGTTTTGACCCCAAGATTTCTGTGAATCTGAAGGTGAATCAACTTAAGAAATTATGTTTTATGCCACTTAAATGTGCCTGCATATTCTTTTGAATTGTTGGCTTTATTAAGTTAGCCTTCCTTTGCTTTGGGTTCTCCCTTGACTGTGTAGAGTGTTGGCAATGACCTTTCTGTTCCCCTTCCCTCCCTCTTTCAGCTGGCATGTTGCTGTGTTTCGACCTTCCAGTCCACATGGGCAGGGATGGCAAGCCTATTAATCGATTTCTGGCCAGCAGGGGCCGCAATTTCCAGCAAATGTTGGTTGCCCTCATTCATGAGGTAAGTTGTTGCTGGCTCTTTGGTTTTCAGCAGTATTACACCTCCTTCCCTGCTTTGCTGTCTCATTTCTTTATGCTCATTAGGTGTTGGTAGCAGCTAGTGATAGCATGTATGAATGTATCATAATGAACTGAAGTTGTTTTGAGGGACAACTAGAATCATGGAATCATCAAGTCCAATCATCAGCCTACCACCATGGTCACCCCACCTCACTAACTTAAACTGAACATGTAAATACTTTTTTTTAAGGGTTCACTGCTGAAATGCCTCTTCTGAAAATCAGAAGAACAAACAGAAGGTGACCCCTGCCTTCTTGTGCTTTGTCGACTGCTGTACATATGTGCCTGATACCTGTCATGTGTAACCAGTTGTAAGTGAATAGCAGGCCTGAACAGTGATGAGGCTCTGTGGGAAAACAATATTTACACCTTGCTAAGACTTGACATTTTATTCTGTCTCTTAAATGTTTCAGCTCCCTGACCTGTTAGGCTTGTACCACCAAAACCATACAGTTACCTTTGGTGTGGTTTTAGAAAAGTGTCGTGAAATGAGCTCTCACTTAATTATGGAAAATAAAGTGCTTGCAATTAGGTCTCTCAGAAAATTTTGAATTACGGTACTTTTATGGTTAATTATTATGGTACTGTTATGGTTAATATTAAAGTTCATCTTTTAACATTTTGGACAACAGTAAAAAAAAAAGTAGTTCAACTGGATCTGGGGAAATAAGTGTTCCTTTCCCAATTTTATGCCAATGGGAGCAGCTTTTAATACAAGTGAAAGTGCACTAAACTCTTTAAAAGTTCGTAAAATAATTCTATTAATACAGTCATTTCGTATTTCTGTAGGGGCTACTTACATGCATCTGAGGGCATGATCTGGGTCCTGATTTTGCTTTGTGACCATCACCCAACAGATATGAGGCATATCTGCTGTGAACTTGTTCTGTGATGCTACTAAAATCACTGATAACAAACACTTTAAGTTATGATATAGCTATAGCACAAGGTTTGATTGGGAAGGTTGCATGTGCAGGATTTGGAGAATTTTCTATGTACAAACTGAAAGTCTAACACTAGAACACAAGCATGTGCTGTGAATGGGGGCTACATTCTGATCCTGTGATACATCCACATGGCTCCGTCTGGGCTTTGCTCTTGAGTCCTGCTTCAGCATGTTCACACTGTTTGTACTGCTTAACTCCCTCAGTCTTTCTGGAGCAAGCAAACCAGTTCCCTCTCTAACAAACCTGTCAGCAGTGTAGTTTGCCTGAAGTTTCCAGTCAAATGATGTAAATGTGTGCCATGCTGAAGTTGGCTGCTTCTGGGTAGTAGAGTCTTCTGGCTCTGTATCATCTCTCAAACACCTCCATGTGCTAGCATACACATAAAACTTCTGCTTTCCATATAACATCTTAATCATTTTGGTTCTTCAGGACTGAAAGGGCACAAAAAATAATAATCATGTCTTGTGGCCACAGACACACCACATGGATGCCAGTGGAAGTTAGGCCAGATGTACAAGGACGAAAGCCAGTCTGCACCAATTGGACTGGGGTATAGAAATCGATCCCTGGCTCTGTACCATGAAGTCAGTGTCTGTGCGATTATGAAAATCTTCAGATGTCAAATTCTTCTCTTAAACTAAAAAAATTTTAAAACCCACCCTTAAACACTGATCTCAAGATACTTAACCATGTATGCAAATTTAATAGATGTTTTCTATCTTTGCTGCTAAAGAATGAAAGCAGAAACTGGGAGATAATACCCCTCATCACAGGAGTGTAAATTAATGAATGTTTTCTAACTATTTGGAAGCTCCAGTTGAAAGCACCAGGGAAAGTCCACAGGGATATTTCATATGTCAGAGGAACAGATTTAGAGTAATGAATTATGAATGAAGCATTAGTTTCCATAGTATCCAGAAAGAAACTCTGCACTGTATGTGATTGCTTCATTGGAGAGACTTGGGTTCAGTGGCAGAGGTTCTGAAGAAAAACATGTTTAATTACATTATCATAAAAAGCATGTGTGAAAGTTTTATATGAGTCAAATTATAGTGGGCTGGAGATCAGTTCTGAACTATGTTTTAAACACTTGCCTGCTGCCAAAGCATCAGATAAAACCTCTGGTAAAATAAATACTTGTATGTACTAGCAGTGATTATAAAATGCAGCAGCACATTCAAAATTGACTCTTCTTGTGTGAACAAGCTACCTTCCTAGAAATACAACCTTAAAATGGTTTGCTAGACAAAACATGAGACTTTTATTGTGGTGAATGTGGTGAACTGGACCAGGTTAGTGAATACAAGGAATGACTGGAGACAAATATTTTACCAAGTATCTCAGACTTTACCAAGTTGATTGATTCAAGATGGAGTAAAACTAAAATTAAATCCAAATATGTTTATATTGTAAATCTAAACACAAAATATCTTCAGACAATGCTAACTGCACTGTAGTTAGTTTTTAGTGAAAATCTACAGTAACTATAAATTTTTGATTAAAAAATCAGTATTTCTCTTTTCAATTTACAGTGCTTCAAGAGTCAAAGTTTTTCCTTGCCTTTTTCCCTGTACATAGAGACAGCTGGAGTTAGGATGGTCACAAAAAAGGTGTTTGGGCCTTTGGCTAGATGAGAAGCGATTCCCTGGGCTCATCAAACTAAATTTCATGCCTTAATGTTTGTTTGGTCCTCAATGTTCTTCTAGGCAACAGAGTTTAACAGTAAAGACAGGGAGCCTAAGCTATAAAACTGCCAAATTGGTTGAAGAAAATTGGGTTAGTAGGACCTAGGTCCATCTTACTCTTGCAGTGGCTATAGGAATTAATGTGTTTTTGCAAAGTCATTGCTTCACGGTTCAACACAGCACACTAAATAGGTGTTTTAGGGGGTTAAATTACCAGAATGACACTTCTTTGCTACTGCATCGACTCCTTTTTTATTTCAGGAGAGGGAAGAGGTTGTAAGGGTTAATCGTTATAGTGACTTTATAAGTAAGGAGTATTCTGTTAAAAAGTCTTAGAGTTGCCTTTGAAGCATTGAGGTCTGCATAAAGCTCTGAATAAAGTCTGAGGTTGATGTAAACATCAAGATAATACAAATTGGAAATAGCAGGCATCTATTTATTTTACCTCAAAAAATCTCCAGCAGTTGGCATAGTCTTAGTTAGGACTAAGAAGTCACCACTGTACTGGGATAATAACATTTTTATGTCTTCAATAGTTCTCACAGCTATAAAATATGAACCTACAGGTTGTGTATCTATCTGTATCTGTGTATGCATAGTTGCCATTATTGCACTTAGATTTTGGCAACTGGGGCAAGGTGAGGGGCTTGAAAACACCTGTTTCATTTTTATGAGATTCTTTATGTGTGAAACTGTGATGCGTGGTATTCCGCTACCAAAAAAAAAAAGTTATATGAGGTTTGTATGCAGAGGAAAGATTTTCTTCTTGTATGTTGAAAAGTCTTAAAAACATACAAATAACAAATATCTGGGTTTAGCTGCCATTCAAATCTAACAGCAGCAAAAAGATAATTTACTATTCAACCCTAGTGGGCCAGACTGATTCTATCACCTAGGTGCTATTCTAGCTAGGTGTACCTAGGTGCTATTCTAGAGGAATTGGATGCATCTGTGATATCTGTCATCAGGATCAGACTAAGATACAGAAGGGGTTTTTTGATGTTATTTGAACGGTTATTTCACAGGAACAAGAAAACAGGTTCAATAAACTGTGGTATGTTTCAAATGCTGGCTGTATTGCTCTTTAGTGGTCACTGGTGAGTTGAAAGAGGATGATCATCATTCCCCCAGAAATGGGGGCTTGGTGTTTGATTATTAAACAGAACTTGTCAACCTCTCTCTGAGGGGACTTGTAAGTTATGTAGTCACAGTGGTCAGAAGTTAGTATAGACCATGGATTTTCTTTTTTCCTATGGCTGCCTGGATCACACAGTACAAGAAGTCCCCGAATATTACCTGTGACTGTTTCAGGTTTTGCAAGTAATACTTCAGAGAAATTCATAGGAATAATTTCTCACTGGATTCACTTAATCTGTTTTGAAAATTACTGAGGATGAATAATCACATATGTTCATGTTGTGTACCATATGTCTTGATGGTTCTGTTCATGTATGTTTTGGGGTAAAGTTATTAGGCTTTCAGCTAGCTATCCATCTTTTTGTTCTTTAGTGGAGGTGAAGAGGACTGTTCATCCTGCATGCAAAAAGCACAGAGGCAGACTGCCACTGGCAGACCGTGTGGTAGATGGTGGCTTTGGCACTCTGAACTGGTGCAATTTGTAGGGTTTTTTTTTAAATGGAGAGTGGTCTTGCCTTTGCATGTTTCTCAATATTCAAGCACTTTCTATGTGTTGGAAACAGCACAAGATACTTCTCCTATTCATGAGTCGTATTTACAGGCACAATTGCAAAGTTGAGTTGCAGAGGTGAGTTATGCAGTATTAAATACTTCTCTACAAGTAATAATCATGTTAAACAGTGTGTATACTCATGCAAGAAGCATTCTCTGTGTATTTTTTAAGTGTGTTCAGTTAGAAGTGCTGTGATGACGTGCATCTTTGATAAGTGAAAAGCTCCTTCTGTGCTTTTCTTTCCTGGTTTGGTTTTGGTGTACTCAAGATACTCAAGAGCTTATTCAAACCTTGTGTGTGAAGTACCTTAAGATGATAATTGGATTTTCTGGAGCAGAATTCATTGTAGTGTATTCTTCTGTGCCTAGATGGATGTAGTTCAGTAAACCAGCACAAACTATGAACTAGTTCACGCTGGTTTCTGCTACTGAATTTACTGAGTGTATTTCCTTCAGTGATGAAACAGTATTCAGAAATTAAGTTTCTGACAAATTTTTGTTTTTCTTTTCCTCAGTCTACTGTGCCTTAGAGAAAGAGGACTTTTTTTTTTTTCACAAAGGAATGTTAGGTGGTGGATTTGGAAGTATATGCATGCAAGTATGTTAAAAGGAGCCTCTAAGCAAAATCTAAAATTAAAAGAGATTCTGTTCCACTATTTCATTGATACAGATATGTAATGCTAGCCTTATTTATGAAATCACTGAGGTGGCACTTTATATGTCCCATATGTGAGCAGGGTATTTAAAAAACATGCCTAAATATTTCACCGACATAAAGGTATTGTCCCAAACACATACAGGAATAGTATCTCCTGTGGTTTGCCAGCATTACCTGTCTTGTATTTTGACCAACATGGTCTATGATTTTGTGTCTTTTCAGGCAGACATGTCCTTCCTAAGCATCAATCAACAGGCTCAGGTTACTAGCTCCAAGTTCATGCCATTTCTTACTGCCTCAGATACCAGGTTGCAGATCTCGCTTAAAAACTGCTTGGCAGCTTGTTCTGGCCAAGTGATGTTCCTAAGAAACTCCCCATATCAGTGTGGCAGTGTTTCACAAGCACTCACCTTTGGTTCACAGTTCCCTTAAGCTTCATTCCCTGCACCTCCCCACCCAGCCAATATTTTCTTACACATAAACCATGCACTCAAAAAAAAATCTGAACTTCACTTACCACCTTTGCCTGTGGTTGCTACTATTAATTAGCAAACACTTAGTGTAGTTGTCATTACCTTTCGTATCCAGTGATAGATGGCAAGTAAAGGCTACTGGTTTCCTGTACTGAAACAGCAGGTCACAGTATTGCTTATATGAAAATCCTCAGCACTATGTCCCGTCGTTTTCAGTTCTGGATGAATCTTGAGTGTTCTTTATTATGTGAAGGTGTTCAGTTCCCTGTTGCTTTCCTCATATTCCACATACATGCAAAACATTTACTGTCATGAAGGAGGTTAATTAGTGAAAAGCACCTGAGCAGTTCTGCTGTCATCAAACACATCTGCACGTTTTAGGTGTTCCTGATAGACCTTATTGTCTAGATGCTTTAAATGTCACAAGAGACCTAAAGCTTTGTAATTAATTCTTGCATGAACACCTGCAGTATTTTGCAGGCCTAGTTTTGTTGTGTTGCACAAGTGTGGATTACATGATGAACGTCACAACTCACTAGGAGACTAGTTAAACCTGATATACAGAATCATTTGAATTGGAGAAGACCACATTGGGTCCAATCTTTGACCAGTCACCACCTTCTCAACTAGACTATGGCACTAAGTGCCATGTCCAGATGTTTCTTGAACACCTCCAGGGATGCTGAATACACCACCTCCCTGGACAGTCCATTCCAGTTCTTAACAGCTCTTTACATGAAGAAGTTCCTCCTGATGTCTAGCCTGAACCTTCCCTGGCACAGTTTGAACTATGTTCTCTTGTCCTGTCGTTAATTGTCTGGGAGAAGAGGCTGACCTCCACCTGGCTGCACCCTCCTTTCAGGTGGAGAACAATGAGGTCCCCCGTGATCCTCCTTTTCTCCAGGCTAAACAGCCCCAGCTCCCTCAGCCAATCCTCACAGGACTTGTGCTCCAGATGCTTCAGTAGCTCTGTTGTCCTCTGGACACACTGTAGCACCTCAGTGTCCTTGCTGAAGTGAGGGGCCCAGAAATTAAGACAGGATTCAAGGTGTGGTCTCCTCAGTGCCAAGGACACAGACAATCACTGCTCTGTTCGTGCTGGCCACTCTGTTGCTGATCCAGGCCAGGATGCCGTTGGCCTTCTTGGCCACCTGGGCACACACTGGCTCGTGTTTAGCTGTCTGTTGACCAGCAGAAATGTAAATAGTCTAGTGCACTTGTCTAAAACAGTTTCAGAGTAGAGGCTGAGGGGAGTACTGGAATTGCTGCAGATTCCTTGGGAACCAAAGGAAAGGAATTCTAACTGGAAACTTGACTGCTCGTCAACTTTTGGAGAAATTGATGAGCAGATGGGGGGCGGGGGGTGAATTTAATTTTGACTAAAAAGAAAGAGTAGTGTTAATGAGTCATTATTAAGATGATGTTTCCTTTTTTTACTGGGCATATTTGTATTGTCTGTGGGATGGAGTATGTTATCTTTTTTGATTGACTTTTAGAATGTTTTTATTTGTATAGATGTGTTAGTACTTATTCACAAGTCTTTCAGGCTCACTGAAAGCAGTGAACATGAAGCTTTAGCACAGTCCTTTGTTTTTTTTAAAAAATCCAAGTAAAGAATACTGACTGCTTTTTATAGATCATTAGGGGCATAAAATAGAGTTGAATAAGCAGGAAGACTCATGAAAATACAAGGGGAGGTCACTTATTTATCTTGGTTAACAATTCTGCTTTTAGAAACATTTGCCAGTGCTGCTAAGTGTTGTGCTTATTGCCACACATGGTTCCACTGTCTCTCTGGGATCAATTACTTGTTGCACTACCTGAAGCAATCACTTTTGACTGGCCTGGGTAATGAAGTTGAAAAACTTGGTGTGGGTAAAATCAGAAAGGAGAATAAAGTACGTTATCATTTTAGTTTCCTGCAGCAATGTGTAATGGCCTGTAGAAGTAAGTGAATGTTTGCAAATCATAGACTGGAGAACGTAGATTCTGCATATGTTAGATTTAATGTAACTGCTTCTAACCTTTCTGGTGTGTTGCATAGGTTAATATTCAGCCTTCTGAATGGCACCACTCCATACTGCTGCCACAATCCTGGTTAGGATTTATGAGTCGAACCTACAGTGCAGTCCTGCAGGTAATTTCAAGGTATATAATCTGTGGACATTAATGCTTATTCAAGAGGTATGGGTTTTAATTTTACCAGCAAGAACACTCATACAAGTTACAAAAAATAAAACAAAAGTAAAGCTTTAGGTGCTTAATTATAACATCTGTAAAAAGGTAATAACAGTATGTCTTCAGTTAGTGACAGCACAATCTGGGGTACTTTGTAGAACTGCAGCTTCTATTTGCAGTTCAGGTTCATACAGGTTTGTTCATGTGTCAGCTTTCAGAATATGTCAATTTTGAGAATTTTTAGAAGATGAAATTTTAGCTAGAGCTCTAACCTATTGCTTGGGTAGGAACTTTGTAATAGTAGTACCACAAAGGGGACAGAAGCTATCGAGGGATGATTGATTAAAAAGAATTTCCCTTAATCAGCATGTAATCCTACCACACTGTAAGAGGCTCCTCACAATTTTTTCAACCCTATCTAATGATTAGGAAATAGCTTAAATTCTCTCTTTCATTACGTTAGCTGATGTGATATCTAGACCAATGTAGTATCATCTGGTTTTCAACAGGAAAATTATCTACATAAAAGTTTAGCAAATAGCTGCCTTCCAGAATGCTTTCTTTGTATTAGTAGAAGGGCTTATTTGTTTGCATTTCCAGGCCACATCAGCTGTTTTCAGCACAAACAGCTCGGGTTGCTGAACAAATTCTAGAAGCTTTGACTGTGCCTTGTTTTGCTGTGCTACAAAATATAACCTTCTGTCACATTTTCAAAACAATTTTTATCTTGACTGTCAACAAAATGCAAGATTCTAAACCAAGCCAGCCCCATTCCAAAACAAGCATCAGCTATTCACATTGCAGCTTTAGATCTTGGGGGGCATTGTTGCTTGCATGTAATTACTTTTCTATTTTGCTTCCCTTCCAAGGTAAGATTTCACAAGAAGGTTAGCATTTACCAGACTTTTTCTGAAGGATCTGTAGGATTTCTTGCCATTTTACAGGACAATAGAGCCTATGTTTGTTGCTTGTCACATACTCCTTATGCTTTTGTAGTACATTTCATCTGAGGTGGCCAAAAGAGACTATAGTATAAGATGAGTAGTCTGGGTAGTACATAGTTCAGTATTTCTGAACTGCTATACTGCTTTCTTTTTAGTCAGTGTGTTGTATATACTCCTTTAATCTCTGTGGAGGGTCACTTTTTGAGTGAGACCTGGATTTTCAAGATGCACTGTGTTGTATTTTCTGGTTAGTATGTACACCCAAACTACAAGCATTCAATACCAGAAAAACACAGCTTATGTGCATGTATTTTTTCACTTAAGGCATAATAATCTGCTGAGGAGCAGTAATTGACAACCTAAACAAGTTAATTTATAGTTCTATTGGAGACGGAATGTTTAAACAAAGCTGCTTTAGATATGTTTAGATAACATACGTATAACGTATGTTATAACATGTTAGAGGGCACAATCTGTGTCATCTCTTTAAATGTACAGAAAGAATGGTGTAGGAAATCACAGGGAGGTCAGAGTTGTGTAAAAGAAAAGGATGAGGAGTTCTGCTTTAAGTAGAGCATCAAGAAAGTGATGTTTTGCTTTTAGAATCCATTTTGGCTAGCAGGCTTCTGAAGCTCACTCCCTGCTAGTTGTAGCCCTTCCCAAGGGAACTTGGCACTGCATGTACTAGATAGATAACTCAGTATTTGTGGTTGTTTATACCATCTGCAGTTTGTTTTCCTTACTCAGAACAAAAAATTATGGATTCTTCTACTTAATATATTGTCTGTTATGGTGGGATCCCATATGCAAAGCAGTCAAGGTCACTTATGAACTGGGCCTTAGGTTGAGGGCTACATGTGTTACCTGGGTATGCTCTGAAGAAATCTTATAAGTAAATCTTACGATGTAAGAACCACTTCTGACTTATTCTGCAATTCTGCAGGGGAGGCAGGCAGAGCTGGAGATGCAGTTAAAACATGGAAAAGAGGATCCTGAAGAGGTGCAGTACAAACAATTTACAGCTTGGCTATGGTAAGGAAGTGCCTGTGTGCTCCTGGTCACTTGTAATGGCAAGTGGTGGGACAGAGGAGGGCAAGGTTTTAAAGCCTTTAATTTTGCAAGTTTAAGGACTCTATGAGCACTAATGAAAAAACCCAAAACAAAACAACAAGCAACCACCAGGTACAGTGACCATGGCAGGAGAGGGGAGTGAAGAGAAAGACTGTTGGGTAACTGTAAGGATTTCCACATGCACGGGTTCACAGGTACCTTCCCCTCTTTGGAGCCTGAAAACTTTGTAGGGAAAGCAGCTGGGAAGAGTGGAAAAATTTGGGGGTTCTGTAGCATGTTAAAGGAGAAGGGTTATGCAAAGATAAAAATGTACTTCTTGAGAGTTTAATGAGCTGCCTCACTGAAAATGCCTTGCTGAAAGAAATATAGGTCACAATCTGATGTCATGGTGGACTGACACAGCCCAGTTCATACAGTAAGTTTGCATTATTCCGTGTGAGGATGTTGTTTAAAAGCAAGCACATGATGCACACTCTGATCCATATCATCCACTAATTCTGTTTCAGTCAGGTGAGAAGTGTCTCAATCTGTCAGGATTTAGGCGTGTATGTGCATGGCCAGGAGAAGAAGGTGGGAAGTGGGAGGATTCACACGAAAAAGGCCTATCTATCCATGGAGAGTGTAACTGTCTGTTTCTTTGCCTGTTCATAAGTGCATTGGAAGCAAAGTAGGTACAAAGCCAAAATGCCTTTTGTCAGTTTCAATCAAAAAGGTGTGTTACTAAGTCCCGCTCTAGAGGAATTCAAAATTTGTGTCTGTTTTATTCCAGCTAATTCTGGAATAGGGGCTTTCATTGTAAGATCCAGAATGATATGGTGTTGTAGAAAAGATCCTTTATTAATGACTGATCCCTTTCTTGATAGGGTATAAAAAGGCCTATAGTAATGCTGCTTTTGTAGATTTCTCCTGAAAAAATTTCTGGTCTATATTTCCTAAATTGTGATAATGTAAGCTATGTCAAAAATGAACAGAATTCCCTTTATCAGGAAAGAAATCAAAGCAGTAAGTGAACTGGAGCCCAGTAGTAGCTTTCTCTTCCAGTTCCCAATTATTTGCTTGGTTCCTCAGGGCTCTAACTTCAGTGGCTGTTAAGCATTTTTGTTGCTCACTTGGTTTAACCTAATTGTGGACAACTTGGTACAAACTTTAGTGTTAATCCATTGTTGTGTAAGTACTGTGCAATTTTGCATTGGTATTTACCAACTTGTAAATGCTCGTAGTGTGGCAGGTTTGAAACTGTGTACAAAAGCAGTGTGATTATGAAAGAAAATCTGGGAAAGTTTCTTTGAAAGCTTGAGTGTAACTCGGCCTTCAAACGTACAGCCCTGTTTTAGAAGACATGCATTTTCAGTCTAAAGTTGTCTTTTTCTGTAGAATGACGTTCATGGCCATGATAGATTTGTATGTTTTAGAATAAAGGATCTCTCTCCTCATCCACACCTATCAATGTAGGAGATTTATTGCATCTCTGCTTTGGTCTTGATATGAATGCAAACAGAAACAATTGAAACAAGTAGCCTGTTATAAATAAACTACAGTAATGTGGAAGAAATTGTAACCTCTCCTATGGCTTTATTGATTCAGGTTACTATACCACTTAATAGCATAACTGCCCATAGTGGTTTCCAAAAATATAGTAAGTGTTGAATGTAATGCTGGCCTGTTACAAAACATGCAGATTTCATTATGCTAGAACATACCACAGTGGTCTGGAAATGTACGTTTGATGTGCTCAAAAAGCAGATTTATGGCTATTGCATGAACCAGCACTTTACAGAAAGTGGTATTAAGTCAAATAAAAGCCCTTTATAAAACACTGGGAGTGCACATAAGCATGAAGGAACTTTGGGTGGTACATAGATATTTCTACAGATTAAATGCTTGTAATTATTTTGTGCTAAGTCTTCTGATAGACTGATACAGTTGTTAACCTAGAATAGACACATGTAAGGCTTAAGAGGAATTTAGCTGAGTTCATGCTAAACTGTAATGAACATGGTGTAAATGCTTTCTGTTCTCTTGCAGGGTCAGAGATATGTTGACTGATGTCATCAAAGGTGCTTCCAAGTAAGAACTGCTAAATTACTGCAGATGACCTTTTTTTCCCATATTTTCGATAAAGAGTGGGACACGGCTCTTTCTCCTCATGGATCTTTTTAAGATGATGATGTTTACCTTCATTAATGAATTTAAAGTATCCAGGTTTCATGAGTGTGTAGATTTAGAAGTTTCTTTCTGAGGTACATCATGAAATGTTGCCTTTTAGAAGGTGATGTTCAAATGAGGAAAGGTTCCATGCATAAATTAGGAAATTATTGAAGGCAAGACATACTGAGAGACTTCAAAGAACTTAACTAAGCACCTTGTTTTAATTATTTGTAAGTATCTCTTATCTGAAAGGAGATAGTTTCACTGTTCCAAATGATGACATTCCACTGAGACTCATGTATCTCATTTTAAAAAGCAAAATAGAAATCCAGAAAATATTTTTACTGTGATAATGACATCTTTGGATCTGGAATAAATGCCAGATTGGCAGTGTAGGTATATTTTTACAGCATCAGTCAAGGACGATTTTAGAAATGGAAGACGGATGCAAAGAGTCTTTTGGTCTGTAAGTGGTCTGATACAGTTTTATTGTTCAGCTGCTTTTGTAAAACAATTTAAGAGAGTTCCATCAGGATTATATTGTAGTATATTTTTCTGGGAATGCTAGAATATCAACATACTTCCTTATATGCAGCTGAACATGGCTATATTCTCCCTCTTTTTTATCAGTGGCAGATTTTCTTTATTTCCTTAAAGGTTTGCGCTGTCAGAGAAGTTAGCACTCTTTGAAACCCATTATTTTCCATGATATTAGTGTTTTTGTAGCATAGGGAAATAATTCAAAATTTTTTAAGATGATACTTCAATAATGGCTGCTCTGCTAAATCTTCTGATGCTGTTGCAATGAAGTGGCATCTGCCCCTCTAGCATTCTTTATTTGAAGATATTTTTATTTTGTCCTCTATGGAGATGGTACTAGCTAAGACCAACTGCTGCATTTCTGTAAGGGCTACTTGTTCTGCAGGGTAGCAGTCCTCATTATAGTGGAAGGAAACTTCTGTTTTTATACAACTTTGTGTGTGCTGATCTTTATATAAAAAACTGACAAGAAAAAGAAGACTGAAACACTTCTCCATTCTTTCTCTCATTCCTGAAGATAAAAGGTAACAGGTTTCTGCTAACCTAGAAGAGACCCCTTTGCTAGGTGCAAAGGCCTTCCCTCCTGAATCACCTGTAGCATAGTTTTTCTGCTTTGAGATACATGTCTTGTTGCCAGCATCTCTGTTATGTTTCTTAACTGTTTGCCTTTTTCTGTTCAGAGACAGCCCAGTGGTGAAGGGAAACTCTATTTTTGCTCTAACTGGCCTTGCCGTTGCTGTAGCCAAATACGAAAGCAGCCTTTCCTCAGATACTGAAGGAGTGCCTGAGGTGAGTGAATCTAGGAGAGTCCCTTCTCTTGTGGAATACAGAGAAGTAATATGACCAAGTGTTTGGGGAGCTGGTAAGTGGAAGTGAAGTACCTTACATTTTCAAATCCAAATTTCACCACACTCAATGAATGCCATTTGTCAGATGCTGTGATCTATACAGAAACAGGTAGTGTGTATATGGGCATTGTCACAAGAAGCATAATGACAAACTCATTTATTTGACGGTTTTGACAGATGAGATAGAGGTCACTTTAGGGACGCTGAAAGCCAGCCAAACTCTTTTTTCATAATTTCATAATTTTTGGCTCCACTGAACAGTGGATCCAAAAGCTTGATCAAAAGTAGTGCCTGGAGAGTCAGCATTGACAAGTAAATGATGCTACTTACAGTACATAGGAATGACAAAATAATCTCATTCATGATGGATGACAGCTGCAACATCAGCAGCTGAGCTTCTGTTAAGATAGAACTTGATTCAAGAAAAAGTAATGACTATTTGGGTTTTATTTTTGCAGACTGAACCTGATTTTATTCCTATGAAACACTGGATTTCCATGGTCACGGAGACCCTCTTGAGTATTGTGAATAGCCGCTACCAATCTAAAGGTCAGGTCTTCCCATGGTTCTATCAGGTACGTGCTGTGGTATTAAAGGCAAGGCAACATATTTCATACCTGTATTTCATACCTGGAGTTCTAATTATGAAGTTTCCTGGTTCTGTTTTAGCTGTAGTAGTTTGAATAGGGGAAAATCAAAACTTTACTTGCTATTGTTCTTTTTATATTTGCGTTCGCTTTAAATTTTTGTCTTTATTACCAAGGTGGTAAAAGCCACATGGAAGGAATGTAAGATTGCAATACATTTGTGCTTCTCTTTGTTGTATTGGTGTTCATTTTAAATTCCTGAAGTGCTGAGTGTTACTGCCTGGAAAGGAGTAAGAGAAAAAGAAAAATAAAATACTCTCTTTTGTGTTTTTATAGAAATCCTATTCAGGTGAAAATACTGCTAGTATTATAGCTCGATCTTGTGCAGCCACAGCTTTGTCTCTCCTGGTGCCAATTTTCATCGTATCATGCAAGGAGAAGATTGAGGAGGTCCTGAGTATGCTTACTGACAGGTTACCTGGGAAAGCAAATGCTGATGAGTCTCAAGCTGTTCAAATCCACATGGGTCTTGGTTTGGGGATGTTCATCTCACGTTTATATGAAGAAAAAGTTAGGTAAGAACTATAATATTTAATGTAGCTTTCCATTTTCTGCATGTGGCCTTAAGCTCTGAGGAATTAAAGTATTTACAAGTCATAGGCAAATGATCCTTGAGGGGCTTTGTAATTTTTCTTGAAAGGTGCCTCTTATTATCAGTCTTCCCCCACACTTGAGCCCTGTCCAGAGCTATCCTAGGTATTCTGTCATTCTTTGAGGGTGACTAATTTTCATAATATCCAAAGTGCAAAGCAGTCAGATAGAAGAGTGACACATGGCTCTTCTAAATGGGACTAGTTACATTAGAAGACATAATAGTAAAATAATTCGCAGTTGTCATTGGTTGCTTTGTAAGTGGTGCTCTGGACACTGGATAGTGTTCATTTAAATCATGTGAGTTACACGTGGAAGGATGGAGCTACAATGGATGTAGCGTAATGGACTGTCTTTAAACTATGCTGTTACAGCTATGTTGGCAGTACAGAGGTGTTCTGAAGTTGTTAGAAACTGTCTCCTTTTCAGAAAGGTTGGCCTCAGTTGCAAATTTCTGGTGATTCCAGAGAAATTAAGAAGTAGGTTTGGCTTTATACTCCTCCAGTTTCTTGACTGCTAGGAATTTTGTCTTCCTATATACCCATAATAAGTGTTTAATTAGTACACAAGCACAGGTACCAAACAGACTTGATTGGCAGTTGTTAATTTCCTTGGTGAAGCTAGTGTTTCCAAGACACCTGCTTTTGTTAAAACTGAAGCATTGCTGAGTTCTAATCTTCATGCTTTGGTGTCTTGCTGCGTTGCTGCTACTGACTCAGCCACATAATTTGGGAATGTTCTACTTCTGGATGTTTAATCAGTGGGACAGCTGAGCTACACACAAGTGTTGAAAGGCTTTTAAAGAGAATGAAGTTACATCAGCCCAATGTTTTGGAGTGTGTGAATCTGTATTTTTGGGGGTTGTGTTTTTTTGTTTGTGTGGTGAGGGGTGTTAAGTTACATTTATGTAACCATTTCTTGCAGACTAGTTTTACTCTTTCACTGCCCTGCATAATTTGAAGGCTTAATCTTACACATTCTTCAAAGCAAATCAAAACTCGTAGGGATGTAGCTATAGCTAATATCCGATCATAGAGTTAGTTTCCATTAAAATGTCCTGTACATTATGAAGATGGTGTACAAGTTTTGTAAGAGGGAAGTCCCTATGACATCTTTGGAGTGAGATGTAAATGCTTCCTTTTTTATCCCTAAGCTGGGGAATGAGGTGGAGAGAGATTTACAGAGCTAATAGCATAAAATGTCATGAATTTTCAGCATATACTTACAGGTCTAGCTGAGATCATGTTTTATCAGGTACCTCCTCCCACTCTCCGGCATTGGATTTTGTTTTTGTTTCTGTTTTGGTTTGGTTTTGTAGTGATATACCTGGTCAACAAATGAACTTGATTCTCATGAAGTCCGTGGATGTGTTAGAGGACTGCTGCTTTGACACCAGTCTGGAGTACAAGTGAGTTTCCTTTGTTACTGATGATACTTTATTTTGAACTCTACCTTCTTAATTTACACTTTCTTCCTTAATTCCTCACAGAGCAGTATAACAATAGGGTAAGGAGACAACCTGTTCTGAGTACTTCCATAGAATCAACAACTTGTGCAGTCTGGAAAGGCCCTTTGGAGGGCCACATCCTCCCTAAAACAGAGTCAGTCATGGACCTGGTCTACCTTGCTTAAGTTTTTACAGTCAAGGTTTGAAACCCCTAAGACTGGAGACAAAACGTGTCCATTGCCATGAGAACTAACATAACATGGCAGCATGTTTCTCCTGCAGTAGTGGTTCCTCTTTCAAATCAGGGAAGAAACCACAGTATCTTGAGTGGCTGAGTGTGAATGCATAAGGTTTTCTTTGATTTTGAGCATGACTCTGCCCAGCTCTTCCCTGTTCAAAAGCAACAGCAATAATTCCCATTTGCCTTTGCTCTCCTTTCTCCAGTGCACTTTCTGAAAAGCTCTGAGGAGTCGCAGCTGTGCACCATTGGGCTGTGAACCTGTACAGCTTAGTGAGCATTTCTGTTGCCTTTTGAGTGGCACAGGGTGAGACACAGAGTACACAGGGGCTGTACCAGCTGCACCCCTTTGTTGTGCCTGTTGCTGCTGGTTTCTGCAGCCTGTTAGCTGGAGATCAAAGCCTCACAGAAGAGCTAAGCCAGACTTCTCTGGCAGCAAGAGGTTGCCAGAAGAATATGAAACAATAGCAGCTAGAGAGGGAAGATTGAACAGGGGGTAGTTTTTTGTGCTGGCTATGGTTTTTAAAGGTTAAAAGGAAGTTGGTATCTAATATGAGTTCTCTCTGTGAGCGAAGAAGTAATGTACAGCTGTAAATGCTGCAGAGTTGTGCAAATTTTGGATTTCTGCATTTGTAAACTGCTTTTCCGAGGGAAGGTCCTTTCCAGCCTTGTCATCTAGTGTGACACAGGCATGACCAGCTGTGAGAAGTGAGCATTTTCATCAGTGTTTCACCTTTGCCAAGCTGGTGATTCTCTTTTTCACTAAAAATAGGCTGTCAGTGTTTTCAGTGTAGGTCTGCTGAGCACTGTAGGTGTGGGAGTCGGTGCTATCCGGGCTCAGGCTGCCCCTGGTGGAAGGCAGGGCTCCCTGCAACCTGATGCTCTGGCAGTAAAACATTTAAAATGTGCTGGGAAATCTCAGATACCATGTAGATTACATATACCTAAATACTAATTTTATGTAGTTCACAAATAAGATAGCCAAGTGAAATCAATTGTTAGTTGCAAAAAGGGGAGTGGAAAAGGTGAAGTTTTATTCCTGCTTTAGTCCCCAATTATGTTTTAAGTCTCTATTAACAGCGAATAACATAAAATACTATACCTCTAATGAGAAATTACATTTTCTTTCTATGTAGTTTTTTCAAAAAGCAGTAGTGTAAACTTGAATTTAAAACTCTGGTATATAAGCTGTGTCCTTACTTTATTGGCTGTTCATGAATTCAGATATACCAGTTACTTTAAAAAGTTTGTTTGATCTTTGTTGGAAAAAAATACCGCTCTCAAGACACCCCTTCAAGTCTTCTAGCCATGCTCAATCATCCTTAATCCCCAGTTACTGTAAAACATTAGCTTATAAATATGACTGAAGTTATTCTCAGATGTTTCTTTTTTACCTAGCTGAGTAAAAACAGCATCTCTTCCCATTTTTAGGTTGGATAGGAGAAGCTTAGGAGAATGCCTAAAATCCTAGCCATGTTCATTTGACTGCTTGCTACAAGCAGTGTCAGGGAGATGTGCAAGGGGGAAAAAATAGCCTCCAGATAAGAGCTGTTCCTTTGAGCTATTGTGGGTGTGTGCTGGTGAAAGATCACCTTCAGAGAAATAAGTGTCTCCTATGCTTTAGTATCTCATGATGAAAGCCAGAACTGTTTGGAAGTTTTCTGACAAAACTGATGACTTGGAACATGTTATGGGAGCACACATGCAGAATTTAGGAAGAGATCTTTGGTCCAGAATGGAATTTCTGATAAAATCTGAAAAAGAGGCAGAGACTGTGGAGATGTTTGTGCCAGCTGCCCTATTAAATTATGTCCTTTGAACCTATTTTCTGGTTGCAATTTTAAGTATCCTCAGCATGAAACAGTTAGTTGTGCTGGATATGTCTGCCCTGATGAAGCTGCTCCACTGTTGCGTGTACAAATTTTAGTACACATGGGTTAGAATGCACGCCTAACCATTCCTCTTATGAAATGCAGGTGCATATCTTAGTCTCTACAGCCATTTTAGCTGCTCTCTGCCTTAGTCACTAATTTCATTACTGTTGCAAATGGAACAACTCTTGGAGGCATCCGACAGCACCAGATCCTAATCCACCCAGTGAACCTGCACTTAGTATGTTTAACTGGGATTTCCAAGTTTATACTATGAGGACAAATCACGTGTAGAAGTTTGGATCCATACTTCCTTCTTACTAGTTGATGGTGCTATTTTTTGGGGCTATTGGTTCTTCAGAGGCAGAAGGGATAATGAGGCTGTATGTGTAGGACTTATTATTTAAATACACATTTTATTCTTTTGCTTTTCTTTCATCTGGTGTTTCCTGAAAAGGATGTGTGAAATAAAAAGCATTTGTAAAATTGAGTGTGGTAATAAATTATCTACAGGGTTAGTTATCAGGCAAGGCCAAGAGGTCTTCTTGCCCACAAACCTTGTTGGAGTTTAAAGGGAGTTCAGAGCAACCAAAGCTGCTTAATCCTAAATCTTTTCTCTTTTGTTTTCTCTCAAGCACTGGATGTATTTTAGGAGTAGGACTTGTTCTTTCATTTATGAGTCACAGTAGCCAAACAGAATTGCGAGTGCATGTTTCCACTTCATTGCGAAAACTCTGCAAATACCTGGACAGCAGTGAGGACCAAAGCAGAGGAGTCCAGGAGGTACGACCTATTTTATCACAAATTTTAAATCTTCCTTTTACTTTGTTGCTTCCCTTTAATAACTATAGTCTTTTAACTGAAGCTTTTTATCTGTAGTACTGGAAGGCTTGATTTCTATTTTTTCTTTCACAATATATAGGTTTATGTCTGCTGGAAAAAAAAGTGACAGTAACAACAGTAATAAGACTAGAATAATGTGTAATGCTGTGCCGATATTAAGAAACTGCCTGAAAAGATAACAGACATGAGCCTTTAAAGGTCTTCTTTAGTTCCTTAACCCTAAATTAAATTGTTGAAAGTTGGATCTTGAGTAACTATGGATATGGGTCTCTTACATACAATTGTTTACTGCTCGTCTGATCTACTAGAAAGCAGACAAGAAGTTACTCTGAGGGAGAACTTAAATGCTATTACTTCCTCCTTCAATATGCCTTCTGTATACTTCTTTGAAAGTTGGTGTCACTAGCTAATGTGAATTTTGTATTTGTGCATGCTGCTGTGGCCCCATTTATTGTTCTCTTTATGTTTTGAACACTTAAACTGAGTTCTGCTAAGTTTGAGCGTGCGTTTCGGGGGGGGTTTTCCCAGGTTTTTTTTCCTCTAAGTTTTGACATGGTCCATGCACTTGTCTTTGACCATGTACTCGCCTGTCATTCTGCTGAGGTAAAACCTGAGAATGAAAAGTGATTAAATTGGAATAGTTTTCAACAGAAAACAAAAATCAGAACAAGCAGATGTTTTGCACGAGAAAAGCAGCCCTGTCTGTACGTGATGTATGTAAGCCCACAGCAGCTGAGCAGTTGAGTTGCATAATCATGTTTTGCCTCAGGGAGTTAATAGAGATTGATAGTATTATTCTCTTCCCCCTGTTGGTAGTGTTCTGAAAGCTCTTTATTAAACGTCTTCTTCAATGGAGTTTAATTTTTTTGGCAGTACATATGTGTTGGGGATTAGCCTTTTGCAGTCTATGGTTCATGCATCAAAATTACTTACAGCTATGAAATAATTTATCTGTCCCCAGAGATCTTCAAGTGCATTATTGAAATTAAACTGGGTTCAATACAGCAACTTCTGAGATAAAAGGCAGCAGCTGTTTAACATCATGGGATAGTTTGGGATGAGAAGCAAAACCTACCCTTTTCAATTAAAATCTCTGTAAGGATTTGTACAGATGAGTAAAACTTGGCCAGCACTCTAGGATGAATGCTACTATATGAGATGCACAAGAGGCTCTTTCAGAGCTGTAAATAACTTGGATATAACCCTTTACTTGAGAAGTAATTTTGGCCTGATGCAGCAAGAGGTACAATCTGCACATTACTTGCTATATAGGTCAAATTGTTGTCAATCCTGCGCAGTAGGGTGCTCTCTACTTCCCTTATAGTCATGTGTTGTTCTGCTTAACTTTGCTACAGAAGAGGTTAAATAGTTGGCACACTTGTCTTGTTGGTAGTTCAGACTTCACTTCCTTAACCTCTGTGACTAAGACAGGAAAACAGAAAGGCAGTGTTGCTGGTGAATCCTTCTGCAAGGACAGGAGGCTGGTTTTGTGGGCTATGCATGAGAGACAGTTCTACGTGCTAATTTTCTGGCTTGGTGGACCTGCTTGTAGTCCTCATGGGAGCACAGCATGCTCAGAATGCTTACATAAATAATGATTGATACTTGTTTTGAGAGAATAGCTACATTTGTGTGGAAGGTCAGGAGTTTGACCTCTGTAAAATCAGAAGTACTTCCAAGCTTTAGTCGTGTTTGTTTAACATTATTGGTGTCAATGAAGAATCTTTCAGAGAGGGAATAAACATCTGAAAGTATAAACTGAAAATGTTATGTCTTTTTTGTCATGCTGGAACATTATTCAATGTGACCATTGCTACAGTGAGCTTGATTACACACTAGTTAACGGAATTAATTTTTTTTTCAGGTCCTTGCCTATTCTGTGGCCTGTTCCTGTGTTTCTGCTTTCAGTGTTGGAATCATAGAAGCAGCTGAGGCTGAGAAGGCCATGAGCAAGCTACGGACCTTAGCAGAAAATAATCAGCAGGTAATAATTCTGTATTTGGGCTTTGCTTCAGTTCTCTGTTTCTCTTTATCTGTTTAATATTGGATACTGCTTTACCCAGACTGTAGTTCAGGACAATTATATTGATCTACTTTCATCATTAACTAATATTGAATGTATTATGCATACTGTGCAATCACTAAGACTACCACTTGATTCATTAATGTGTGTAGTGATTACCAGACAGCAAAATAAAAGGAAGTTGTATGTGTTTGATCGCATTTAGAAGAGAAGTTGTTACATTTGGTGCCTTTAGTCCCTGCATCCTGCCACTTTTTGTTTCTTTTTTAGTATATTTCTATAAATTGTTTTTCTTGGTGGGAAAATACATCAGCTATTCTCTTCTGAATTTTTTCTTTTCCTTAGCCTCCAGACAGTGCATCATAACCATAGCCACAGCTTCCTCCAGGTGTATGTTTCGTCCCTGTTGTCCTAGGGTACCCTCAAATTGCCAGAAATAATCACAATATTTTAGTACAAGTTCTTTGCTGGTTAATGTTTGCCAGGAAATGAAGGAGCCAGGGGAAGGCAACCATTTTGAATCAAAGCCTGCTGTTACACTAATCAGCTGTTCCGAATGTTTATCTGAAAAATAGGAAGTCAGAGCTAACTACCTGTGCTAGGGCTTTTTATTTTCATATCTAAGAAAATCTAAAACTAAGGCTCTATGTGCCAAAGATTCAATCTCAGAAAATCCCATGTCACTTGACACGAGAAAACACTCGAAATAAGAAAGCATGTGATATTCTAGACAAAACATAACTTCTAATTGTTGGGAAATAATAAATATCTAAGTAATATTTCAGTAATAAATATGTAAAAGAATATAGAATCCTTCGTAAGATCTGCTTTTTAATAAGTTCTTTTCACCTTACAGACCTACAGTTTTGCTTTAGCTTTAGGTGCAATAGTACATGGATTGTCAGCTTATGGTCATGGGAGAGCTGAAGACCTGAGTAACAGACTGATGCCAGCCTGGATAAAAATTGTGCTTGCAGAGGTAAAATAATTTGAATTCATATCTTGGGTTTTGTACTTGTTTTGTTGTTTTGGGTTTTTTTTTCATGGGTGGGGGTAGAGGAAGTGGGGAAGGGGTGGTGTGCAGTTTAAAATTAACAGTAGGGACATAATTTTCCTTGCTTCTGCAGGAGTGATGCTAGGAAAAGTTATGACTGTCTGAATATGCTGTTTGATTGATATTTGGAAGCAAGAGTATAACTTTGGGCTGTTTGCTAAAGGGAAAAAAATCCCTGTTTCTCTTCTACCTGGATAATTTATGAGAAATGCTTATCTCAGTGAGGTCTTAATTTGGATATTTTTGCTAATTTGGAACAGTGTCCAAGGATAAAGTCTAGGTTATTAAGTGAAAATGTCTTATGAAATTAGGTGCTGCTTGTCAAAACTAGAATAAAAGAAGGGTTATTATAGTACCTTAGTCATAATCATTTCAATTTATCTAGAAAAGTTAGGTGTTTTAAATCAAATTCTAAACTTGTACATAAAGATTGCAGCTGAAGGTAAGTACCAGTAAAGAAACTGGTTTTGAGTTGAATTGTACTGGTGAAATACAGATTGTGCTAGGGAAAAAAGTTATTTGTCAATCCATGATGATTTCAGATTTAGAGGAGTGAGGAGGAAGCTCCATATAAAGCTGTCATTCACCAAGAGAGGGATTAATATTATCTGCCATGCTGGAGTCCGACCTGAAAAGGCTGTTGGGATTAGAGGTGTACTAGTGATAGTAGTCACGGTTTTTAAGTTGGAAGAAACAAGGATTTCATCCTACTAGTAGTGTTGTATCATCACATTGACTCCCTGGTCCTGAATTATGCTTCCAGGGTTCTCCAACAATGGAACGTCTGGCTGCTGTAAGTGGGCTGGTTGCACTGGTGGGCTCTGAAGGTGGCATGATACAGGTGAGGATATGCAAGCAAATGGTACCTTAATCTCATGGAGAAATTTGGCTAGAAGGCAAGATGGGATGCATCCTCCCCATTTCTGTAAACCAGGGCATCATATTTCTGTAATAATTCATGTTGGGTACGAACCAAGCAATATTGAATTGCAATGCATAAGATAGGGTCTCTTCCATTTTGCCATTGTATGGCCCATGTGCAATGCCACTGGGGAAAAGTTAACAGCCATGTAAGCTTTCTTCTTTTCTCTCTCCCACTCCCCAGAGAAGGGCATGGGTGAAAATGTAATCTGTCTTTTCAGAATTTGTTCTCTGTTGCTTCTTTTTTTTCCTCTTAAAGAATTCACCTTTCTTTCTTCTTCTCTGGCAGCTTAAATCTGAGAGCATCCAGTCCTCACAGTTTCAAAGTAAACTGAATGAAGTGATCAGAGCCCTTACACAGGTAAGAAGGTAGCCTGTTTCCTCCTTTGGATAATGGACTAGCATACCTTCACACCTTGCTCAAGCAAGCCGAATCTCTTTGAAATAAACTACGTAGTGTCTGTATCCAGCTTGAATGAGGCAGTGTAGGGAAATTTGTCTAACTAGTGGTTTATTGTCTCAACAGGTTATTAGTTTCTCAGAGCAGATTGGTCTTCAGACAAATGCAGCAAGACTTCTGGGACGCCTTCACATGTCCTGTTTGTCTTCTACCCAGAGCAGGGCATCTGGTAAGATGCTTTATTACTGCTGCTTAAAAAACATGTAGAAATAGCACATCACTAAAAAGACAGCAAGGGACACATTAGATAATACAGGTTGGACATCGCAGATCTATGGAGTGACATGACAGCCTTTGAATTGGAGATCTCATGGTCCTGTGTGCTTAAAGGTTGGAACATGAAGCAGGAATCAGTGTGCTGAATAGGATCCCCCACATCTGCCTTTACTTCCAGTATCAAAATAAGATTCTAAATTGTTCTGGTCAAACTTGTATATTGCATCTTTATTTTTTAGAGGATAAGCTGTAAAGAGGTTTTACAGTTCATTTGGCACATGTATTTGACATCTACTCTGTGCGTTTTAGAACTGATTAATCTACTATTTGTTTTAGCACTTCCTACTGTAAAAAAAATCAATACTTAAAAATTAGTCCATAACAAGAAAAAACTGACTTTTTAGAGGTATTTTTCTAGAAGAGCTCTCTGGTTAGCTAAAATAAAAACACTAGTGTTCTGTGCCCTTTCAGAGCAGCTAATACATCACTAACTTCAACTGTTGTTTCAATTTCCATTGGTAAAATAAAGGCAGGATTACATCATTAATGAAATACCAGTAATAGGCACAAACTAATGAAGTTGAAGCTGTTCACTTTGGTGTGAACTAAACTGGGAACCAAAAATACAAAATGTAGATGAACATCACTGAGAAAAAATTTCTCAAAGTTTCTGCTTTTATGTATGCCTGCATGCATGCATGCATGCATGCCTAAGGTTAGATAAATAGGGAATGTCTCTGCTGTATTAAACTTCCTAAAATTTTGAAGCTCTCCCTTTCAAAGCCCAGCTTGCAGTGCCCAATATATTTTTAAAGAAGTTCTTATCCTTGGCTTTTCAGTTGATTTGTGAATTTGTTTTTTCAGGTCTGGCACCTCTCACCAACAGAAACGTTTAGCTTGCCTTAAAGGTGAAAAGGCCAATATATCTATCAATCTTGCGGTCTAAATACTCTGAGTCACCTACAGAATCAGTTAGCTCAAACACAGTTCACTTTGGCCTTTAAATTTACATGGGAGCAGAAGGTTATAATTTTTGCTAATGTTTTAGAATATAAGCAGTCTTTTTATCTTCACAGTTCCTCCAGATTTTAGCTACTTACCTGTAAACAGCTTTATCAGAGCAGCCATTGACTTTGTCATTGAAAGCGGAAAGAAAGGTAAGAAAGGTTCAAACCACAGTATTCCTCTGGGAAGTTTGTTATGGCAGTAAAAGGTGTCCCTAAAAGACTTGCTTTTATTTACTAGGAGAACTTTTCTAAGTACAAATTTGGCCTTCACTAATGTGAGGTATTTAAAATAAAAATTTAATTACACTCAAAAAGATAAGGTAGTGTTGTGTAGTTAGTACTATAGTTTTCTCAACCTAATTTTTGATTTTTAAAGCCCTTTCCCCTTCCCTCTCTGTTGGTGAGATAATGTTTCTTCCTGGTAAGAATGAAAGTCAAATCACTTTTAAGTGTTAGCTTGTATGCTCAGTTAATATTCCATCATCAGACCAACTTTATGCTGCCCCTTATTTTAGTGATGCTAGGTTAAGATTCTGTGTAACAGAGTGGTATTCTAACAGATTACTGCTGTGATAGATGCGAAGAAGCCTGAAGAAAGTATGGTCTTACATGAGGAAGCCTGGTAAAAGGTGTCTTGGGGTAAAGTCTTAAGGAAGATAGAGAGAGGATTACTCCTGTGTGGAGCTAAGTGAGCTCACAGCTGTCCTATAAAGCAAGTTTTCCTTTAAATGGAGGTAAAAATGGCCATGTTTTGATTCCAGGGGGACTGAGTTAACTAATGTTGACAAAACACAGTATGTAGCAAAGGTTAGCATTAGCACTTGCCTAACTGTTCTTTTGGCCTGCACCTACAAGATGAGGAAGGAAAGCAGTGTCATAAAACTTTGCTGTTCTCCCAAGCAATGCAAAAATAATTCCTTACTAAATGAGAAACAACTGTAATTAACTTGTAAATTGACTCAAGAACAAGGGACCAGTAAGTTTCTATTTATTAGTAACAAAAAGCCATTTTTGACAGGAGATTTAAAATGTGACTGTTTATTATAAATGAGATGGCTAATTTTCAGATGCAAATGGAAGTAACAGTGATTTTATCACACTTTCCTGTTCTTTACTACAGCTTGAACTGCAGTGCAGTGTTCACTTTTTTTGCTGAGCTGTTCAGCCAAATACATGTGTATGAAATTCAGACTCTGACTGAACCTTCTGTTGTAGGCCCTGAATCTGTCCCAGTTGAGCTGGTGAAAGTTGCACTGGCACCCATTGCATTAGTTGGAGAAAGCCATCAGTATCCACCTGTAAACTGGGCATCCATTCTTTCTCCTTTGATGAGGCTAGACTTTGGTAAGAGTAATAGTTTCCTATTACGACTTTTGTATTTGTCACAAGAGTTCTTTACTAATGCAGCTTTCACAAACTTTGGAGCCCTCTTCAGGACCTGAAGTTAGTGCAGTGGTTAAAGTTTTATTGTGCTTTTGAGACTGACTTTTTTAGTGTTCGCAAGTATATTTTTGATCACCATGTGGACACTCTTTTAACTGAAGAAAAACTGAAGAAGATCAGAGCTGAGAAGTTCCCTAAAATGTTGGTGAAAGTGGCCTGAATATTTCATTTGAACTGTTTACATAAGAGCCCATCATGAAACTCAACTAACTGTATCCTACTTTCCGTACCTGCATTTTAAATGCTTGGTCCAATGCCCGTGTTAGAGGCTGTGTGCAGCTTTTTCGCATATTTGAAGTATTTGGTTGTTCATCTAGCTATCACTAGTTTGAAATACACTTTCTACTAAATTAAACTGGGTGATAATTTTCAAAATAATGGAAAAAATTTCCTGTACTGAGGTCTGCAGTTCTCTTGAAGAGCTGAAACTTGTTAAATGTCTGGAGGATTTTTTTTATTTATGCTTTTCACTTAGGAGTCTTACTTTTGTAAATCAGGGTATTTGCAGAGGAAACAGTATGTTTGTTTTGTGGCTGGTTTTAGATTTCAGATAGCATCATAGTCCAGGAATATTGACTCATTTTTCCTTCTGTGGATTAACTCTTATCTTTATTTGGCAAGGAAGGTTTTTTTTTAATTTTTATTTTTCCCACATTTTTGTTCCCGAGTGAATTGAAATAACTTGAACAAATGCTGAGATTTCTTGCTGAAAATGCCCAAATGGGAAGAGAGGTCTTCTAACATGCATGTGTTAAAAGCTTTAAGTAACGTTTTTAGAAAGATAAGTTGTAATGTAGTGCTCTAGTAGAAGATTAACCCTCCTTTATTTTAGGAGTTGAGGACAAATTTAAAGGGAAAATAATTTCCTTGTAACTTCTTTTGTTTTCTTCTGTTTCAGGTGATGAGGTAAAAAATCTCTGCCTTCAACTGGCTGTGACACAGGCCCAATCATCTCAAAATGCAGCAATGCTTTTGGGGATGTGGGTGGCACCTCCCCTTATCTACAGTCTCAGTGTACGTATGTCAGAAAACTTGTGGGAGCTCAGCACCTCTTTCATATAAAATTCTTCAGTGACAATGTTTAGGCTGTCTCATCAGAAAGGGATTACTGGGTTCAGAATTCTTCAGAAATAACATTTAGGGAGTATTTATAGTGAGAGAAAGGTTTTTCTGGGGCCTTGAAATTCAAGGCAGACTTAAGACCTGCTATTCTGATTTTACTTTACTGCTTAAGACCTTTCTCCTCTCTCTCATTTTGTGCTATAGATCTGATAACCTGCCGACATAAGGCATCGCATGTAGGGAGGAAAAGTATCTTTTATTATACCAGCTGATAGTCTTAAAAAAAAAGGTCCACCCTAATCTGTCCAGAAGTTTACCTACTTTTTGTAGCAAGGTCTCTTGATGTAGCTAGCTAGTAAAAAGAGTTATGTCTTGAAAATCTTGCCTTCATTTTGTAGATATCCAACAGACAAACTACAGCATAATCAAATTTGGGCTTATCCTTAATTGCTGTTCTGTTCTTCTGGAATTAAAATGTCGATTCCATGGTACAGTATGTAAAACTCCCTGAATCCCACAGAACACTTGACTGCACATTTCTGTCATCTTATTCAAGTTCAGGAGCAAATCTGTTGACAGTTATGAAAAAATTGTTTGTTTCTGTAATCTCTGCAAGGAATGTTTTTTTTTTTAATTCATTAGTCTTAGATATGCTAACATTTGCTGGCAATTTTAAGATACATAATTTGAAAGGTACCAAAAGAAAGATTTTGTTTCTTCCACTTTTCCAGCTGCAGTGGAAATTTGAGGTCACAAAATGAGGTGAGCCACAGCGTATGTGAGCCCTGCATTTCATACAGGTTATTCATTCTTCTTCACAGCTAGCAGCATTAATGGTGCTACGGCTACCATAGTTCTGTCCTTTACTGTCTAGACAGTCTGTTTGCTTTATATAGGAATGCAGTGGGCACCATGTAATAAAATTGCTCTGTCCATACAGAGATGTGATGTTTAGGGTTCACTGAAAGTAAGTTCTTCAGTTTTTAATGAAAACATAATATTGACATGTTTGAATTAACTCTTTTTAATTCAAACAATTCATCAAAAAAGGGAAAAAGAAATAAACTGAGAAATACTTACGACTTTCAGTGCTTTTATAAGTGGTGTTTGAGCCACATCTTTTATAATTTTATCCAACAATAGTTCAAGGTCAGTGAAGAGCTAGAATTTGAAACTGAGCAAAAATTTTTCCTTTTCAGATGAAAACTCAGAAATATCTTTTCATGTCCCTGTCACTGTGGATGCAACATGTTGCAGAAGACAAGCTGCAGTCTTTTACAGAAGTGCTTCTGATACAACAGTTTGAAGTGAAGAAGCGCCCAAAAAGCCCAGAAGTTTGCCAGTGTGTTCTACAGGGGCTCATCCAGGCAATGAAGCTTCCCAACCCAGCCCAGTTTTGCTGGAGCTTTTTGTGTCAGGCTGTGGAGAAAATATATGTGCTTCTTCCAAATGAGATTCAGGTAAGGAGTAAGTATGAGGTGTATGAACACTGTAGCTAGATATTTTTAATGATGGTAAGTCCCGTCTTTTTGCACTGATGCATCAGATCTGAAACGTGAACTAGATGTACAATTTTTAATGATAACAGTTAAAATAGCAGCATAATTTCAATTTTAGTTACTTTTAGTTATTTTAGAATATCACATTGTGAAACCTATCTAATGTGCACGCCTCCCTCATAAACAATTCAATAGTGGGAAAATACAGTACTAGTACTGAAATAAATGTAATTGAAAGAGAAGAATTGAAAGAATTGAAAGAACAATGAGAAGGTGCCTTTTTTCCCACAGAGCACTTAGCTTCTCACAGTGATTTAAAGACAATATTTAGCTACAGAAAATACCTCCAAGGAAAGGCACTTTCCATTAAAAATAAAAAAAACTCTTTGAAAGTATTCAAATACCATTATTCTTGTAGATTGAAGTACGTTGAATTCCCCAGCAAATACAGAATTTCTAAAATAAAGTAAGTAAAGTGAGGCTAGAGGATAGATTAATTATTCATCATTATCATTAACAAGTTAGTAAACTCACCAATTTTGATGGTAAAAGCTGGAAATAGACATTTACACATGCATTTACTTTTCTGTTTGCAGAGAGGTGAACTGGAGATGTATATTGATGTAGCAAGATGTATCTCAGAAATGGCTGATTCAGAGATCGATCGCATTGTCCAGATCTCCAAGGTAATTACATTTTAGTTCTGGTCTTTTATCACCAAAATCATGTGAAAGAAGCAACCTTTTCATTTTTATTGTCACCAGACTGTTTTAGCTCTTTGGGAGCATTTAATTGTTTTATCTGACATGTAGGTAAGAATGTTCTGGATTTAATCTGCAGGCAGCAGAGAGAAGCAGAAGTGATAAGAATCCATTTCCCAAATTTTCTCAAAGCAACTGGATTTCTCATGGTTTCACCTGGGAGCTTTAAACTGGAGAGCCTTAAGTAACTTGGTCAGGTGGTTGGCCTCCTCTCCCAGGCAACCAGTCCCAGAAAAGATGAGAGGACACAGTCTTAAGCTGCACCTGGAGAGGTTTAGGCTGGACATTAGGAAGAAGTTCTTCACAGAAAGTGTGATTAGACATTGGAATGGGCTGCCCAGAGACACTGTCCCTGGAGGTATGGACGTGTCACTCAGTGCCATGGTCTAGTTGACATGCCTGTGTAAAATCACAGGTTGGACTCGATCTCAGAGGTTTTTTCCAACCTAACTGATTCTGTGAAGTTACTTCTGTTAGCAGAACAGGAGTGGTGTGAACCACAGTGCCATTATATCTTCTAACCCAGACCAATGATGCAAACAGTAGACCACAGTCCTCTTTGGTTAATATAACCACCTGCTTGAAATTGTAATGCATCCTGGTGACTAGCTGTCCTTCAACTGGTGGATCTGTGCTCCTGTTAAAAATGTGAAATAATTGACTGAAAAACCTTTCATTCTTGACTTTATGTTCTATATTTACATTCACACTCAGAATGTGTCCTGGTGGACAAAATGACTGAGGATGATAATGGAATGAAAAAACTTTCATCTTGTAGCTCACCAGTGGAATTAATTAGCAGTGGAATTCTTAGCAGATTAAATGCTAAGGAAATTACTTGTGTAGAAGATGTTTTCAGATCAAGCTTTTAAAAGCAAACATCTGTGACGTAAAGCCCCCTGTTCTGTTTGCTGTCAGACTCAGTAGACAATTAAGCATTCAAATAGGTTGTGGAAGCTGAACTGTTATTTCCTTATATTTTTTACTTCTAATTTCACACTGGAAAGCATCATTTAAGAAAACCTCATTTTGTCACTATTGCGTATCTGTCTTGCAAGAAGACTTGAGTCTCCAGAACTGTCAAGCTGATTCATTCCATTTCAAAGGGGAATGTAAAATTTGAAGCAGTATGAAAACAAGCTGTACTGAGTTATACTTTGCTAAACTATTTTGAACAGTGTAAAGTTCAAGTCATATGTACAGTCTTCTGTTTAATAATATGTCTTGAGGAAAACTGAGCCTAATAGTTATTCAAAGAATTTCTTACTTTTTTTATAAAGAGGAATGCAAAATTTACTGTTCTCACAAGAAACGCACATTTCAATCTAACATGTTTTTTATTGCATTTGCAGAACAATATAGAGAAGGCTACATTCATGAAAGTGTATTTAGTTTCTCAAGGCAGATTGTCTCTGGTGAACTTGAATGCCGTGATTGATACTGTGGCTGGGTATCACCAGAAAGAAAATATTTTATGGATGCTCTTGCATAGTTTCTATCATGCTCGTATTGTGAGACATGAAAATACAGGTAAGATTAGGCTTAAAGAAAAATCAACAATGCAATCAACAGGTATTTATGAATCTACACTGACTATTTCAAAATAATTTTAGGATGGTTTAACCAAAGTGTGTCCAAAATTTTCCTCATTAGAAACTACTGTCTTCAGAATTCTTGTATTATTGAAATACTGGTATCACACCTTGCTTTTCTGTTTTTCTCCCATTACTTATTTTTCTGTGGTCCAGCTACAAGTCATTTGTCTCATCAAGGTAGTTTACAGATCAGAGTTTTAACTAGATCTGTCTCCCACTCTTTTTAGGGTAGTGTTAAAAATGTACATAGTACATCAGAGACCTCTAATAGTGCAACTCTGCTAACCTTCTGACCTAAAATCTGACCTACTGGGATGTGACAGAGAAGGTGGGGGAATGTTCCCATGAGACTGGCTGAACTAGGGAGATAACTTGCTTTCCTGAACTCCTTGCACTGATTTAACGCAGGAAATAAATTTCCTTTTTTTCCCCTTCGTAACTATACCAGATAGATTCATCTGCTGGGTTAATGATTTGGGCTGGCTCAGCCATGGGTCTGACAGAGCATAGGGGCTGATGCAAGAGAAGTAGGAGAATCACACGGGAAGATAAAGAAGGAAGAAACGAGAACAGAAAGAGGCAAGAATGAGGTCTCATTTTCATGGCAGAAGGGTCTTTGTCTGCTTGTGTTCACTGAACAACTTCAAAGCATTATATTGCCAGATGCCTTAGCTGCCAGCTGTGTTTGAAGAACTTCAAAGAGTACTGAGTTTTAACTGAGTGAATTAAGAGTTCTTTGGGTAAAGGAGGAGACAGCATGAAAAAGGACTCTTGTTAAGATTACATGAGAACAGTAATGTGTGAAGTAACATGGTTTCGATGGTGAACACTGTTATTAGATTGTAGGAGATAGAACAGATTATGGACAGCAGAATCTGAATCAATGAAATGTCTTCTGTCCTTGAGATGAATTGAGGGCTGAGTTTATTTGCATGCCATGAACATATTTTACTGACCCTCTCAATACTGCAGGACCATTTCCACAGTACTGAACACATTGAGGGAGGCTTTAGGATTCTGTAGCAGTCATATGTGCAGACTTGGTTAGTGGGTCCTGCAGGCTGCCACTAGGTGAAATAATTGTCACTCAGTTTTTATTTTTTCTGTGTGTTCAGTGTGTTGCCTGCATTATAAGCAAAGTTTCTGTGCTGTTTAGGGGCCTGTATGTTTCCTGTCAGTGGCAGAATTAATCAAATGTGATAGTGGTGTTGGTGATCTTTGTTCTTCTGCAGTTGTTACTTTCTTGCTATAGTGATCATCTGTGCTTGCTTTTTAATAAAAAGAAGTGCATTCTAGTATTCTACATGAGTCAATGTTCTTATTTTTTTTCTAGGAGTTCTGAAAAGAGTGGACTGGCTGTTAGATCTGATGGGCTACATCAGAAATGTAGCGTACAAGTCAATACCCGTACAAAATGCTGATCTGAAAGAGGTAATGCTGTGAAAATAATTTGCAGCAAGAAGAGAAAGTGGTTATGATACATTTCACTTTTTTCCTTAGCAATAAATATTATTCCCCATGCTTTTTTATTTTAGAAGATTGTGATCTTACCTCCACAGAGAGAATCTTCACAATTTTTGTCAATGAATGTGTATTTAAAAATCTTGACTTTAAAATAACCTTTACATTTAAGTTGTGATAGAACCTTAAGGCAACTAAAGGAAATAATTTCATCAAATTTACTGTATTTAGAACAATTGAAGGAAAATTTTGAATTCACTCATGGAACTGTCTAGGCAGGTCAGAACTGTGTAGCTGCTGGTTCTGAGAGGGCTTGGACAGTTTTAGAGAAATAATGTTTGTTGTTCAGCTGTTTCGATCTTCTATTTGACAACATAAAATAAGCTGCTGCTTGGCTCAGAAAGGCATTAATTACACTGCTGCAATATTTCCCACCCATTTATAGCACCATAATGGTGTCCATCTCTGATTTCCCTCAACAGTCAGGTTGCTGTGAAAAAGTTATTTCCTCATTTTAAATGAATTGTGGACCAGCTTTAATCTAAAAGATTATTTTAGAAGGGTGTGGTTTTACTTTTCTTTCTGTAGACATTTCAGTTTGAATTTAGAAAGAGGTTTATGCTGCTTCAAAGCATGGAAGGATATTAAGAATTTTTAGTTCTTGCATTTTGAGTTTTAGCTGAATTTTTAGATGTTTGTTTTTAAGAGCAAGTCGCCATCTGGATTTTGGTCTTGGGTTTTTGATTGGTTTCTTTTTTAGATGAGTTTTTTTGTTTGGTTTTTTGGTGGAGTTTTTTAATTGTTTTTTTTTTCTCCTTCTGCATTATTCATTTAATAATGTGCATTTTTGCCTTTTTCCCATTTAGTGCACAGATTTCCTCCTGTGGCTGTTTGCAGCTTCTGTGGTGGTCTGGGCGGACCATGGTGCACCATTACTGCTTGGCCTCAGTGCTGACTGGTCACTGTGGAAACACCACGTGGCATTACCAGACTTACCTGAGAAACACATTGGTGAGCACCCGACTGACGAGTTTGCTGTGCAAGAGACTCTCACTCTCCTTCCAAGCAGCCTTTCCCTTTTGCTGGCTAAAGAGCCATGGAAAGAACAAACACAGAAGGTAATTTGCATGTAGTGGTAAGCACTTTACAGGAGTCAGAAAGCACCCCATTTTTAGTAGTCAGCTTGGGTCTTAGGTAGAGCACTTATTTCCTCTATATTTTATTGCATCTCAGTTGTGATCTCACTTTATTTTTAATTTAGATATGAAAGTAGTTTCTCAAGTAAAATTGGAGAGTTGCAAAAAAAAAATTCCAAAGCTGGGAGTCAAACTCTTAAGAAAGTACAGCTGAGAAGAGAGTTGGGAGCTGCTGGTAGCAAGTCAGTGTTTTAAAAACTGAAAGGAAGATCCTCTGCAGTTGGACACACCACACTGTAAATTGACAGCAATCAAAGATCTTCTGTACAGCTTGTAATGTGTGTCGTTTATTTTGAAGTATGAGTTGAAAATAAATGTGGAAAATTGCCTAATCTGGCTAACCTACTGTGCATTGCATGTAGTTGTTATATGAGGAAGTACTGCTATTAATCTATAGATTAATAGCTAGCTGTTTTGTGCAAACTGGAATCTGTTGAGAACTGGTTTCTCTGAGCATGCTCGTATGCTGAGAGTTACCACTGAAGTCAGAATTCAGAATGTGGGAGGAATGCAGGGGGTGAGCTGTTAGTATGCAAGTGCCTAATTAGGTTTTAAGGAAGAATGTGAGGCCTTGCCCTGAAAATCATCCTTATGAGTTTGAAATACCATATTGTCATCCAGGCACCCTGCACTGCCAGAAAAAAATTACAAGAAATGAGAGAGGTCAAGAGAGGAACAAAGGCAATAAGAGTTCTGAAGGATTTGCAGTAAAACATTTGGACAAGAGGCTGATAAGAAAGAATTACATTAATAGGTTAAAGGTATGGACAGGCAAGATGGAGGGAAGCTATTTAGTGTGTCTTCTTCTTGCAAAGAATTATTGCTGAGATAATGAGAAGGAACAAAGGGAGTTTCAGATCCAGCTGTGGGAAGAATTGTGCTGACAGGGAGATGTACTCTAGGGTGTTTTGTTTACTTTGGGCAGAAGATTCGCTGGCCATTGCCTCTGATTAGATAACTGAATTTAGCAGAAATCATATGTTGTCTGTCAAACTGAAAAGAGTTTGTCGTGTTCTGATACGGGGGCTCTTTTAATTCAGATTTTTCTTCATTTTTCAATCTTTAGTTTATTGACTGGCTGATCAAGATGATGGAATGTCCTAAGGAAGCATTATCAAAATCTTCCATGGACCTACTGAAAGGTAATATATTTTTAATTGGGTCCTTATTTTTCCATAACTGTCAGTGCAGATCAAAATACAGTTGTTATAAGGAATGAGGTTTTGTCTTTGAGGATGCTTTCACAGGTAAGCTAACATTCTTGTCTGTAACACCTTATGTTTGTTGTTTCATCTGCTGACGCTTATGATATAGCACTTCGGGCCCAAAGGACCTTAGAGGTACACTTGTCTACAAGCTTATTTCATTGATAGATCTATCTGTTGTTTTTGAAGTTACCCTTAAAGGAAAATGCGACATACTATTGGGAAATCCTCCAGTACCAAAATAAAAATTGCATAACTTTGGTGCAACTAAAGACTTCACTGTGTGGAAGGGATAGGAGGTGGACTAGGACAGCCTAGGAAAGTGGTCTGATAAAAAAGGAAAGAGACATGAGGGTTGCTGAAAAGATACATGAAAAGAAAGATGGAAAGTAGACAATGCGTTGAATTATGACAGGAGTTGAAGTCCCAGCATATATCCGATTGCGTACTTACATATGCAGGATCTGTGCAAGTTGTTTTAAGAGGACACCACAAATATTCTCAAGTGAAGGAAGTGCAATTGTGCTTCTTTCCATGCACTTCCTTTGGACCGCCTGATTTATTGGACCTAAACAACGCTTCTTGAAATCCAGTTACAAGTTATTTGCATTATTAGAATAATTAGCCTTGTTTTGAGGTCCTGCAGTCTTTAGTCACATGCTGATAAATTCCCCTGTAGTGTCTGCTAATCTCCACCAGATGCAATGCTAAGGGCTGTTGAAGAACCTCTTCTGTGTATCAGAGTTCTGATATTCACAGTATATTCTGAGTATGCCCTGTTAGAGATAAGTCACTGTTCCCCTTGAACTTTCCTTTTTATTTTTTTTACTTTTTACATACTGGAACATGAAAGTTCCATCTGAATAACTAGACTGTGACTAGCTCGGTTACTGGATTTTGTCTAAAAGCATGATCCTTTCAAACTGAGTTAAGGAATCAGTGAGTTGCATTTCCGATCAGTGAATTGTGCAAAAGACTTTTTGTGCTTCTGTTGTTCCCAGTGCGTCCTGTGTCCTGGCTTGCATCATTGCTCATTGAATTTGAACTTTCTGCGATAATGGTTGATCTGTATGCCTAAGTGATAGACTAATAAGAAGATGATGTGATATGATTTCAGTAGGAGACATGCCACAAAGCAGAGGAAGGGCTGGATACATCACCACAAGTGAAAGAGTTATGAAAAGAGTCAGTAAAAGGAGAACTAAACCTATATGTGTTAGTAAAATTACTGGGAAGAATACTCTTACATTTCCTTTGGACTGCACAATTTAATGTAATTTGTCCCTGTCTTCACAGTTACACTTCTGGCCTTGAGATCTCTTGCAGAGTTCAAGAAGAAAGCAGTGTGGACTAAAGCTTATGGGTGGTAGCTGCACACCGTACCTTATCCAATGAAGAAAATTGTCCATACTTGAAAACATAATGTTATTACTCGGGCACCAAGAAGCTGTATTTCAAAGAGGTTTCCTATCACAACGTTTTTAATTGGGTTTGGGGTTTTTTTTGCCCTTTTGGCTCATCACAGATATTCCTAAGATGTAAAACAGTACTTTAACTGATCTGTTATTGTTTTGCAAACGTGCTGCATCTAAATGAGAAATATACATTCAGTTTCGTTTGAGTTGTTTCAGTGACATCTGGAAACCTCAAAAGCTGCAGTAGGATATTCCTTTAATTCGTGAGAACTTTGAAGGCTGAAAATAAAACAAACTAGTAAAATTTGTTTGGATATAGCGTATTTACTAAAGTATGTTTTAGTGTAACAGACTTTGAATGAGCATTATTTTAGCAATAACACAATGTTCCTGTGCAATAGTGACAACACATTATCACTGTGTAGTGTGAGCAGGGTTTCTGAAGGGAGTGGTATGCATGTCAATTTTGCAATGTCTTTATAAAGATCGCTGAAATGAGTCAGTGATCCTGATGACTTGTATCTGCAGCTCCAGGACAGCTGCAATTTTCTTTCCACTTCTAACTGTTTTGTCTCCTTTACACTTCTTTGCACATAACGGGAGTTTTTCTCTGCCTCTAGGGAAAAGGGACAGTACAGCAACTCTTTTCCATATTTATCATCTTAAATAGATTAGCCCCTGCTATTTCTGTTATTTAATACTTTTCTCTTTCTGAAAGAATAGAGAACTTTTCCACTTTGCAATCTTGCCAAGACAGATCTTAAAAGAGCTTTTATATTTAGCAATCCTTCTTGCTAAGGTAGACAAAAATTAACTGAATATAATTGTTCAGGCACTGTTCACTAGTGTCTTTCAAAACAGTACTGTAAGAGCATTGTTGATTTTTTATCAGGTTGAAGGAAATTATATTGCCGTACATCTAGAAGACACACCTCATTGGAGGAATTATCTTATTTTCAGGACTGATAACATTTCCTCTGTAAAAGAAATTCTCATCTGACTTGTTGGTCACTTTTCCCTGGAGAAGAGGAGATAGAGAATAGACCCCATCGCAGTCTACAACTTCCTTGTGAGGGGAAGAGGAGAGGCAGGCACTGATCTCTTCTCTGTGATGACCAGTGACAGGATCCAAGGGAATGGCCTGAAGTTGTGCCAGGGGAAGGTTAGGTTGGATAATAGAAAAAGTTTCTTCACCCAGAGGGTGGTTGGGCACTGGAACAGACTCCCCAGGGCAGTGGTCACAGCACCAGCCTGACAGAGTTCAAGAAACAGTTTGTTTGGACAGTGCTCTCAGGGCATATGGTGTGACTCAGTGTTGCCTGTGCACGTCCAGGAGCTGGACTTCAATGATCCTTGTGGCTTCCTTCCAACTCAGAATAATCTGTGATTCCATGACTCTTTCTAGGATTTTCTCATCCAATAAGGGTACTGGAAGAAGGCAGTGAACTTCACAGAGCAATTGGGCATTTCTTCCCTGATTGGGTGTGTGAAGGATTAATGCAGTACTTGTTTGCTTTTCAAAAATAGTGGATAATTGTTGGTAATTTTCTGCTGCATATGCAACTCTGTACTGAGAAAACTATGTAAAGGTGAATGTGCAGAAGGACTCACTGAAGGTCCTTGTCACCGAGTCAATATCTCAGTTCATGACATTTTCATTTATGTGCACTTTTAAGTAACTTCTAACAAAGCCAAATATGTCACATTTTAATGGCGCCATCTCTGATGTACTGTTTCAAACTTACACCTTTAATCATCTCAGTTTGCATGTGTATTAGCCCTTTCATTCAGATAAAAATTTGTGTTTTTAAAGGGACTTGCTGCGTGATGCCTTCTTCCTGTGTTTCAGTTTGCATAGTGGAGCAATATATAAACATCTGATTAACTGAATTCCTACTGATGTATAGTAGAAAATGTAAACCAAGGGATGGCATAGCATGGCTTGAGGGTGGCAATGCTAACAGAGCTGCAGACAGCACTGAGAATTTAGGAGAATATCTGAAATGCTTCTACACCAACACACGATACAAGAAATAAACAGGATGAACTGGAAGCCTTTGTCAGCTCCCAGAGCTGTGATATCGTTTGGATTAGTAAGACTTTGTAGAACGAGTCCCATGATTGAAGTGCTGGCATGCAGGGCTGCAGGCTGTTCAGGAGGGATAGGTGAGGCAGGCATGGCAAAGGAGTTTCATTTTAAGGCACAGGTTTCACTGTACATTGCTTGCAGTTAGGGATAATGTGGTTGAAAGGCTCTGAGTGAGAATTAGGGAGATGGAAAACAAAGCAGGTATCATTGTAGGTGTCCACTGCTGTTCACTCAGCCACAATGCCAGCACTAATTATGTAATCTATAGGCAATGAGAAGAAATCTCTGGATCAGTAGCCCTTGTCCTTATGGAAAATTTCAACTTCCCAGACATCAACTGGAAATGCCAGACAACTGTGACTGGGAAGTCAGAGAAATTCCAGAAGTATGTTGAAGATAATTTCCTGTCATGAGTATTCATTGAGACAACTAAGAAATATGACCCCCACCCACCTTCCCCCTTCCCCAGTTTGCTGTTTGTGACCAGAGAAGGATAAGATGGGATTTTAGGTGGTTTTTTTGGCCACAGTGATCGTAAGTTTAAATTATAAGTTTAGATTTCGTGGTGTACGTGAGAAACAAGTCAGCAGAGTTGCTATCCTAGATTTCAGGATAGCAACCTTAAACTGCTCAAGGAGCTAGTTAGCAGTGTCCTCTGGGAATCTGATTTCCAGGGCTTAGAGATCCGTGAGTGCTGGTCCATCTTTAGGAGCAACCTTTCAGAAGCACAGGAGCAAGCAATCACACTGTGCCAAAAGTCAAGCAAGAAGGGCAGAAGAGCAGCTTGGCTGAACAGGGAACTCCTCTTGGAACTCATGAAGAAAAGGAATTGTATGATCTCTGTAAGCGAGGTCAGGCTCCACGAGATGATTACAGAGCTGTGGTTCCCATGTGTAGGGAGAAAACACAGAAGTCCAAAGCTCAGTCTTGAAACTGGCCAGCATTGGGTCAGATAAAAGAAAATGGAGTTCTGAGTATGTTTAGAGCAAGAGGAAATCTAAGGAAAATACTCAACCAATACTTGATGAAGATAGTCACCTGAAAAAAGGATGAAGAAAAGGCAGAGGCATTTTAATCCTTTTTGTTGCTTCAGTCATTAATAATGCTGATAGACATTGGTCTGGCTTGTCCTCTCAGTTAGAGGACATACAGCAGCACTGACTTTCCATTTCTGGACACTGGAACTGTAAATAAGCTGTTTTATCAGTTTAATCTTCATAAGTTCATGGGGCCCAATGGGATTCATCCCAGAGCACTGGAGGGGCTATCTCTTGAGAGTTGGGGGAGATCCCTGCTGACTGGAAGCTGGCCAACATTGTTCCAGTTTACCAGAAGGGTGTGAGGGAAGACACAGGGAACTACAGGCCTGTTTGTTGGTATAACCTCATTACTGGGGAAAATTTACAGAGATCATAGTGGTACTGTTGAAAGGCATTTAAAGAACAATACAACCATCAAGCACAGTCAACATGAGCTCACAAAGGGAGAGCCCTGCATAACTCATCTGATACCCTTCTATGGTATAGTCACCCACCGTGTGAGGCCCTTGATACTGTCCCTTACAACATCTGTCTGAACAAACTGTTCAGCGGTGAGATGAATGGGTTCATGGTGCACTGGTTAAAGAGCTAAAGAAACCAGTGGAAGGGCACAGCTCAAAGAGTTGTAGTGTGTGGGGCTGAAAGTCGCCCGCTGTGTTCCTCAGTATTCAATGTATTCAATGTATTTATCCATGATCAGGAGGCATGAGTTGAATGCACCATTAGTACATTTGCTGAGAATACCAAACTTGAAACTTCCTATTGACTCTTGAGGGACAAGAGGCCTTGCAGAAAGATGTGGATAGACTGGAGTATTTGGCTACGATTAATGGCTTAAAACTTAAAAGTTATAATCGTGGATTCTGCATCTGGTCCAGAGTAGTGCCTGATACAAGTCTAAATGGGTAGATGAGTGGCTGGAGAGCAGCCCTGCCTAGAGAGATCTGGGGGTGCTGGTATCTCAAGATACAAAGATTTAAATTCACAGAATCACAGAACTGTTGGAGTGGGAAGGGGCCTCTGGAGGGCAACACACCTTTCCCCGTTGGCTCCCCCACCACTTGCACTAAGAAGTGTCTTCCAGTATCTGCAGGAACTTCCTGGACTGTGTCTGCCAAGCCACAGTGTACCTCCAGCAAATACCAGGTTGTTGAATATCCAGAGGAGAACCAAGGCCTGTGACCTCAAGTCTACTTCCAGCTGCCCATAGAAAGCCTCATCCACTTCCTCCTCCTGATCAGGTGGCCTGTAGTAAATGCCCACGATGGTGTCACCCATTTTAGCCTATCCCTTAATTCTTACCCATAATTTCTCAACTCACTGTCTGTCCCTGGGCAGAGCTTGATGCTCTTTCACATAAAGACCAGCTCCAGCACCTCACCTTGCTGACCTGGCCCCTAAAAAGTACACAGGAATTCATGACAACATTCCAGTGGTGAGCTATCCCACCATGTCTGTAATTGCATTGGGATCATGGCTCTGTGACCGCACAGAGATTTCCAGTTCTTGTTTATTCCCCATGCTCTGTGCATTTGTGTACAGGCACTTCGGGGAGGCAGTCGAGCATCCAGGTTTCCTAGGAGGGGTGTAAGAGGGTTCCCCACAGCCACACACACCCTCGATGTGGTTAGGCCTAGGACTCTCGTCCTGAGGCAGACAACGTTGCCCCGGTTGGCATGGCCCACTCCCCAGGAGGAAGCAATGGCATAAGCATTGCAACTTTGGACCCCACCCACTGAGTCCTTCACTTTAAAGCCCCTCTCACCAAACTGGCCGGTCTGCTGGCAGAGCTTCTCTTGCTGCTTTTAGACGACTGGATCCCACCCCTTCCTAACAGACTACAATCACTGAAGTACAACTCATTGTCATAAAAGCCATTGTCTTTAACACCTTTTTGCCTTCCAGGAGTTTTTCCAGGAACTTAAGGGAAGTATTGGAGCTGAAGTTACAGTGGCCTGTTGTGGTCACACATGGAAGGTTCACTGCCTCAATCTCCCCAACTGCCTGCCCCAAGTTACCTCTCTACCAGAAGGAGGTGAGGAAGTCTTCTGTCATGAACTTCCTGCCTTTTTCATGCAGTTTAGGTTTGGGGGTCCTCTCCGTAGTGAATTTTAAAGAATCCTTTTCCTATTCCAGCCCTTTAGCCATCTGTAAGACTCAAGACATAACTTTTTTTTTTTAAGATAAAACAATAAACATGGCTTAATCTGATATAGGTTTGACCTCAGCTGGCTTCCAGATGTCTGTTCTGCCCCATCTTCTCAACAAGACATTCATTCTCCCTCCTCCTCAACAGGACAGGGAGAAAATAGGATGAGAAAGTTCGTGGGTCAAGATAAAAACAGAGTGATCATTTACCATTCTCTGTCACAAAAACAGATTTAACTTGTGGAAGAAAAATTTATTGCCAATTAAAAATAGTATAGGATGGAAAGAAAAAAAGAAAAACTAAAATCACCTCCTCCCCCCTCCCTTCTTCATAGGCTCACTTTACTCCTTCATTCCTGCATCTTCTACCTCCTTCCTCCCCAGGCAGTACAAGGTGGGTAAGGCATGACGGTTGCACTTGGTTAATAAACCTTAATGTCTGCCATTTGTTTCTCTTTACACTGTTGCCCTGGTCCAGCCTGGGGCTCCTCCCATGGGATATAGTCCTTCATGGTTTCTTCACACAAGCTGCAACTTTTCAAGCACTGGTCTAGCACAGATCCTTTCCATGGGGTGCAGTCCATTAGGAAAAAGCTGCTTCAGTGTGGGTCCCTAATGGGCCACAGTTCCTACTTTGCTTGTATGGGCTCTCCATGGGCTGCACCTTCTGCAGAGCACAGCCACCTGCTCCAGCCTGAGGTCCTCCACAGGCTGCCATGTGGATATCTTGTCTGGTGTGTTTCTCCATGGATCGCAGAGAAACAACCTGGCCCGCCATGGTCTTCTCCATGGCCCACAGGGGAATCTGCTGCAGTGCCTAGAGTAGCTCTTCTTCTCCATTGACCTTGGTGTCTACACAGCTGTTTCTCTTACACTTTTCTTACTATTCTTTCTTGCAGCTGCTGAGTGACATTTCTTACCTTTTCTTAAGTTTTCAGAGAGATGCCATGCCATCGTCTTTGCTGTTTGGCTCAGCAGTGTCCTGTGGTGCCTCAGTTTTGGAACTGGTTGGAACCAGCTGTTTCTGGCACAGGGGAAGGCTATGGCTTCTTGTGGAGGCCGTTCCTGCAGCTTCTCCATTGCCAAGGCTTTGACATGTAAACCCAGTACAATATCATATGTCATGTTTTCTCTTATAGGGTTAACTCCAGGCAGACTGGTGACAAACACATTGGATTGAATTTCCAGGAGAAAAATGTTCATGTTTCAATTTCAGCAAGTTATATAGTGGTTTGATGTGGATTTACTCTGGCTGTCTTCAAAACTGTCATCATGTTCAGCTGCTCTGTATTTTTCTTCACATTGCACATACTCAAATTAGTTTGGGTCAGACAGAAGCCCAAAGTACTCCCATTTCTCTGCTAAGTTCCAAATTTCTGTCTGCAGTGCTTTGGAAAAAAATAATCCCAGGTTGATGCTATACTATCCTATGCGTGATATTGTTGCTTATGGTCTGCAAATGCTCGTGGTCACAGTAGTCTGAAGGCATTGTTTGCCACATGTATTAAATAAACAAAAGTTCTAGTAGGTGACCTTCCATAACAAATTAATTTAGCTTCACTGTTTTCTTATATAACCTCTTAGGCCACATGGTTTAAAAAGTCATACAGGCAAAAGCCTCTTCATATTCTAATAGTGTTTACTTTCCCTTTAAATATTAATCTTCTCTCCTACTCCTATTATCTTGCCTCCGTTCCCACGGTTTTCAGTTAGCTAAAAAAAAAATAGCCTCAGTTTTCTCCCTCACATGCTTGAATTGAAATGTCGGTGATAATCAATACGGATGAAACATCGGAAAAGCCTGCCAGTCTCTAAGGAATTGTTTGGCTATTTTGCCTGTACAATCCACTGGGTATAGCTGTATATATTCCTCATTCGCAACCTTTGAAAAGCCTATGTTCTAGTTGTATTCTCACAGATTATCCTACAGAAGTATGAGGAGAAATACAGTTGTGTAAAATGCCTAGAATTTTGCACATGGCTTTTGATAGTCATTCAGTTCCCTTTGAAGAACAACATATATTTGACCTGACTCCATCACACTTCTTTTGCATGCATCTGTCTGGTGTTCAGCATGGAAGAAAATCATTGTGGGGGAAGAGAGAGACATACCAAACACGTTTTAAGTGTTTCTTTCTGACCCTTAAACATCCCCTTGAATATGTAGTAGATGAGTACCTTAACACTTGTTTTTCTGATTTAGCTGTATTTTCTGGAATCTTCTTTTGATAACTGAAGGATGGGGCCAGAATGTGAGGGATCCTTAGTGAATACCTGGACTAGTCAGCATGTCAGTCTCATAGGTTGCAAAGGTTCTGACTTCTACTCCTTGAGAGATTCCAGTTCCAGCCAATTTAGCATTTATATGTGAGGCACATACATGTTGGCCTAGTATAAAGTAATCTTACAGATTAAATGATACTGTAATTACAGAATATTTGTAGCGAATGAGATTAGAATTAACACCAAAATGAGAGTGTGACTGTGAGTTGCAGCAGTCTTCAATTTTTTAAGAATTCTGTAACATATATTAGAAAAAAATACATTCATTTTAAAAATTCCGGCCACTTGAAGTCAAAACTTTCAAAAGCTTTCAAAAGCTGCTCCATTTTTGAGGTGCATTCAAGAGATCTGCCTTTTCTGAAAATTCTACACAGCCAGAAAATGTTAATGCGAAGAGGAGTTTTTCCTTGAGATATCTTTGTCCCATTTGTTTTTAATGATGACATGTAGCAGTCCACTAGGAATATATTCTTTCCTTCCAAACAAAATATCAACTTAACTTCTTTTATTTTTCGTATTGCCTGTCCCTAGGTGTGCTGTTCTCTCATGGAAGAGGTTCTGGATGATAAAGCACATGCCTGAATCAAAACACAAAATGGTGTAAGAACAAGGGAGCAGAATTCAAACTGTCTTCAATTAATTTAGAAGGAACAGTAAGAGCCTTCATCTGGCAACCTTGCACAGTCCCTTCCATGTACTTAGGAACAGAATACTACATCATAAGGATGAGACCCTTCAAATTCATGTTAAAGCCAGTAACAGAACAAAGACTTCTGTATGATGCAGCTAAATCCAGCAGAAATTTTTCCAAAGTATTTTGAGGAAAAGGAGAAGGGATATATTTACATGCAGGTTTTGGAGTGCCCTTGTTTTTTCATCCCTTTGAATAATCAAGCTGTAAAAGTCTTAATTTTGATATAACTTCTCATCCCAGCTAGGAGTTATGAGTGAGGAAGAGTTGCACAGAACCAGAGTATGATCAAATGGGAATTGATTTTTTTAAAAAAGCAAACAAAAAAACAAGTTTCACTAAATAGCTGTAAGGCTAGGATCACTGAAACAATTTTATTGGTTTGTATTTTTATGCATGATATGCATGGTGTATCTTGCAAATTTAACTGTTTGTATTTGAAAGATACTGGAAATCAAAACAGGTAGTGATGCACTTCCCTGCAGTGGTCTGCAGGAGATGTGGCAGAGAGAGTTAGACTTTGTGAAAGGCCCGGTACTGATTTGATTTTTTGTTGCCATGGGCATCCCAGTTGTGTTGAGACCTAACTTTCTGGAAGATGAGATACTTACCTGTAAAGAGCACTAGCAGGTACATTTTCAGAACATAGGGGAAGTAGATTGAGAAGGTGAATGGAAATGGTAGCTTGATGGAGTATGTACCAAAGGATTCAAAATAAGGCAGTGATACACAAATTGCAAATCCTGTAAAAACGTGGTAAATCCTTAGTCTAAAGGAAGCAGAAGATTATCAAAAAGCTTAATGTACAAGTCAGTTACCTTTTATATTTTGCATACCAATACATATACATATGCATTCGTATACATATGCACTCATATACATATGCACATTCTCTCCTTAAATTCAATTTTGTAGGTTTGGGGTGCTAATTGCTGTTAATACTAGAATTAATAAATATTCTTTAACAGGTTCTGTCAGAAACAAGTGCTTTCAATGTGTTCTCAGTGGCCAAGTTCTTGGTGTAAGTATGATAACCTGCTCAGTATGGCCTGAGCCAGTAAGGTCAGCCTCAGCAGGGGATAAGCTTTGGAACTTGCTGTCTAATATGCTCAGTCTGGAAGGGAGGAATCCTTATGTCATTTTTGAGAATATCTTCTGCTTTACTCAGAAGAAAAAGAACATTTTCCTATATTTTTTAAACTGAAACAAAACCAAGCCAAGAAAAAAACCCCAAAACCTACCAGACACACAACCCCCAAAACCCAGAGAGTCCCTATTAAACAAAAAAAAAAAACAGAAAAGAGAGAGGTGACATACAGGTTAATATGAAGGTGCATGAACATTTATGACAACTTTGGCAGCACATGAGGAACTATGTTAAACACAAATGGCAGTTGAAGTGATCACATTTTATGGAAGAATACGAAGGAAGCAAGTGGTTGGTACCACTTCCCACCTCCTTACCTTTAGCCAGAACTGAAAGGGGATAGAGTGGGATGCACAGTGAGAAGTTGAGCCATGTTAGTGGTAGGTAGTATATGCCCATCCTTGCCAACATGTTGTAAGTGTACCTGCAATAAGATGAAAGCAGATGAGCTCAGGGGAAATTATGATGTCTTTAGAGTAAAGTTACACTATTGGAAAATTCAAAGGAATTGTAGAAGAACTTGGTGCTGTCTGAGTAAATTTCAGAGCAAGCAACAGTTTTTGTTCAGGTTCCAATGCCTGAAAGTAGGTGGTTCATTTTTACAGCAGGGTTGTCTGTGGGGCTCCCTAGAGCAGGAAGACTGCAATAAAGCCCTCCAGACAGAAAGCTCGATCAGAGACCAGCATGATTTCATACCGGTCCAACAGAAAATGGATTTCAGATGGGATGTTGCAACTGAGAGGGGCAGGCAGAATATGACTGTTGCTTGGGACCAAGAAAATTCTGATTTATGACTGCTGAGCTAGCTGAATCACTTCTGGAGAAGGTTAAACAAGAAGGCAATTGCAGGTACTTAACCTTCTGTAGTACATGTGCATCTGAGGTCTCTCCTGGACCTCAGAAGGGGTAGCAGGTCCAAAAAAACCTTATGCTCACCAGTGCATTGCAGCATTTTGTTCTTATATGGCTTTTACTGTTGCTCATTGGGAGACCAGAATGCCTAGGACTTCACTCTCCAAAGGTGACCTAATCTTGGTTTGATCTTAAAAGTGGTACAGCAGCTTTCCAAACACTGGAGAAACAGGTCTGGTTGCATTTTTGGTCAGCTGGAAGACTTTTTGCACTGTGGCCTTGCTAGAGATATGTAAATCTATTACCCAAGACTTTCTGGCAGATCAAACTAGTGTTAAACAAACTTCCTGTATTCCCTTTTTATTGATTAATTTGATTAATGTTGCATCATACCTGGACTGTAGAAGAGTGTGAGAGGCTGAAAATATACCACTGTCTCTCAAGGTTGCCCCCCTGCAACCTCAGGATTGTCTCCGTTTTTTATTATTGTTGCTTTTAAGGCTGAATCTCAACCCAGTACAAAAAGGAAACAGCTATTCCGTCTATATACAATTCCATGGGCTGTTGATGGTGTAAGAAGGAAAGACTAGGTATAGAAAACCTTGCAGAATTTGCTCTCAGTGTATCACTAGCCATGATACATAAGAAACAGTCCTTCAGGGAAATTTATGTCCCTGAAAGTTTATGTGGAAAAACTTGCAATATTTCAAGAGTAGTTGGCTAAGGGATGGGATAGATCCTTAAGCACTTCTAGACATGAACATTTCTTTGAGATATTAGGATGTGGCACAGGTGCTGTAAAATAAATCAGGTAAGATTTCTAAATTTGTACGAGTTGTATGGTTTGAATTGGTCATTTGCTACTACAGACCACAGTAGCATTCCTGTTAAACAACTGGTGTTACTGCTGTGGTGCTTAACTCTGTTCTTTACCAATGGTAGAAAATAATGATGCATCAATAGAACTATTATGCACTGACAGGACTTGGAAGCCAATATTGTTTATACTTTTGGCATTTCTCCAGCTGCACTGAACCCTTTCATTTCAGATTAGGTTCTACTGTTTTAGCTTTACAAACTTCAAAAAGAAATGGGATGGAACTATAAGCAATTAATACAAGTAGTAGCCTATTAACATATGTAGTTCAAAATACTCTGAAGCTGACTTAAAATCTTTATTTGTTCTGTCTGACACTTTCCTGTTTCAGATCTCTTTTATAACATATGTTTCCTTTGCTGCCAAAATCCATATTCTTCAGTCAGTCTGCTAAGCAATATATTTAAATTAGCAGAAAGCCATTTTAGCAGAAAAAAAAAGATTTTGCTGCAATACTTAGGTTGCTGTAGGAGCTTTGTCTTCTTAAAATCCTTCTTAATTCCATATCTACCTTCTCTGAGTCTACAAACTGAGGTGCATAGAGGCTTACATTTCATGGGAGAAATACTTGTTGTTCTTGTGGTGTATGCCCTACTACCAAAACTCCTAGTCTCCTGCAGCAGGAGCTCTTGACTTTTTCGGAAGCACAGTGCAATTAATCCAGAATAGTCTTTCTGCCTTCGCAAGAAGTTCTGCTGGTGCTGCCTTACTGTGCTGTCAATCTTGGATCAAAGTGGATAAAAAAATAAAATAATAAAGCAAGAGGATGGTAATGGCAACCAGGATGGTTTCAAGAATTCCTGCTCTCCAGAAGGTAGTTGTGATTTCCCTCTAAATTTTTGTTAAACACATCAAAGACTTTGAACTGCAAATGCTAATTCTGTCTGCTAATGCATTACTCTATCTGTAAGTTCTGTAAGTTCCTCTGCCTCTTAACCATGTGGATCTTTGTAAAAATCATTAAGTAACTTATAAGGCTCCAGCTTTTATTTAAAAATGGATAATATGCTTTGCCAATTTTGAAACAACTAAATGAGCCTGCTGCACAATGGGGGTGTAGTTATGCTGGCAAGAATAACCCATTTTCCCCTCATGGTTTTGATGTTGACTCCTTACCTGACCACATCTAATAAATTCCAAAGGAAAAATAAAACACACACGATGTATTTCCCTTGAACTTCTTCCTGACTGTTGATCACGACAAATAAAACAATTATTCTCTCAGTGATCTGAAAAGAAAAGAAAACTTTAAATTCAGGTAGCACCTTCTGTAGCTGTTATCTCTGTGGCATTTTGGTGAAATAGGAGGCCACAAATGGATCCAGTTTTCTTTACACAAAATCAGCAGTGAATGTTTTGCTTCATGGCCTGCTTTTGTTCAAGGTCCTTCAGCAAAGGGAAGTGGACACTGCTGGCTGCAGCATCAAAGACCTGTTCTGGTAAGTGTGGAAGTTTGCTTCCCAGCTGGGATGACTTGGGTTTGTAGCCAAGGAAACCACGAAGGTCCTGGAAGCAAGGGCTATTCCTGCTGCACCTAGGTGCTTGGAGGGCTGGCAGGGATAAGCTTCCTTACTTGTACACTGTGTGGGAGGGAGTGGGATAGAGAGGCCCCTTCTTGGGGGGGTCGTATGCCAGAAAGTACTAATCTTACACTCCCAGATCTGTTTTTCATATCTTGGAGATCTGTGTCCCAAGGAATCTCTTTCATGTAAGATTTGCAGAAAGAAGGAAGAAAAGTAGAATTCCTTATCTTTCTTTCCATCTTATTCTTAGTTAGGGGAAGTGGGTTTAAGCTTGTCAGTTATGTGAATGATTGCCTCAGTATTTATGTGCTAACATTTTTCTAGTGGTTGAACTTTATCCAACCCACAAATGAAAAGATAAAAGTGGATTAAACAGGTGGTGTCTCCAGTTTAAAATGAATACATTGGTAACATTAAAGCTCAAGAAATTAAAAACAAGTGTGTCTTTTTGCAGCTTTCCTGACGACTTTTCTAACAGTATCCATGGCCTGTCCTATAAAGTAAATGTATCAGTACTGCCAAGAGTTCTTTGTCAAACTGTCCCAGAACAGTAACAATTCACTCTGAATTACACTCTGTTTGAAACTGTTGAAGTAGAAAACATGCACCTAAGCAGTTGGCATGAGTCGATATAGCTTCACTGGGTTGGGTTTTTTACCCAATGCCATGTCTTCCATAAGGTACATTAGTTATAATGATTTCACAAGTTGAGATGTCAAGTCAGTTAAAAGTTACGAAATGAAAGTGGATTACCAAGGTTGTTTTTGTAAGTGCTGTTATTCTTCATTGGTTTCCCCTTACTCCTACTTTAAACAAAGTAAGAATTTTGCCTCTTACCAGGCTTGTGTGGTAGTTTTGCTACATAATATTTATAAAGATTCCTGCATGAACAATTCTGGCCACAAGCTCTCTATTTTTGCAAACTACACCTGTCAGATAAAGCAGCCTCACTTCACTATTCAGCAAAATTACGTGAGAGCAATTTTTCACACAGAAAGAGCGCATGTCTATCCCCCAGGGATCTGGTTCCTCATCTTGGAAAGCACTGAGGGGCCACAACCGCTAAAAATGGTTTTCCTGCTTCTCACCCTCCTCTGCCACCTTGTGCTGCTGATCCCATAGGTCCTGAACTGAGGAACTGATTTTTAAAAAGGTCAGATGTTGGCAGACTTTTGTATAGATGGGTCAGGAAACAGAAAGTGAGAGCTAACATGTCCTGTGTTTGTACACTGATGCTGAGGAACATAGCAGAAACATGGGGGAACTGGAAGTATTGATGCAGATCTGAAACCAGATGGGAGAGAGGTAAAAGAAACGTGGCAGAGCAACCATCACAAGAAGGAAATCAAAACAAAGGTAAAAGCCGTTTTTTTAATCAAAACAAAGGTAAAAAAAAAAAACAAAGGTAAGAGCACTGGGTGGGATTGTGTGCTGGAGAGAACAGATAAAATAGAATCTGAGTTTAAATTGTTAGATAAAGAGTGGTAAAGAATGCAGCATCGGTGGTATGGACATTTTCTTACTGACCCTAAAATCAGACTGAAATGTGGAGAGAGAATTCTGCAATATTGTTAATACAAGGGCTGTTTCAGAGAATTGCCACTGGTAGTTTTTCTAGAGACCAAGGGTTTTATCACAATAATGAAAAGATGGACATCTTTTTGTATGTCAGAAGATTGGAAGATTTGGAAGATTTTCCAAATGGTCACTCCGTTTTCAAGAAGCAGCTGGGTGGAAATGTGCTAGAAAACAGCATGGGATAAATGATCAGGATCTTATCCCATTTCAGTGAGAGAAAGGACAAGCAGTAGGAAGGTAGTTACCATTTCAAACTCCAGTTTGAAACTTCGGTTTCAAACAAATGTATGCTGGCCAATGAGACAGAGTAACTATGGAGACCCACAATTCAGCCTTATAATCTGGAAGTGGAAGAAGCTGTGGATTTTCTTCTCTCCCCCGGATACAAGCAGAAACATGAGGCAGTGAGAACCACCTAGGTGGGGTCCAGAAGATTTCCTCCATCAGAGATTCAAATTGGGAAAGGGGAGGAATGGAGGCACTCAGCTTTACTAGTTACACATGATGAAACTCAGAATCAAAATGTAAAGTGTGTCAAGCACCTGCAAGAGCAAGAAACTGGTCATGGCACTGCTCCCCATGAGGTATTTTGCTCCTGTTAGACTGCAGTCTCATCTGGCAAGCAATGGGCTGCACAAAGCAGCCACCAGACTCTGAAACTGGAAAGATGTGGCCTTGCTCTGGAGCATATCTGTGGGGCAGGACACAGAACTGGCTGCTCAGGACAATTGTGATGTCCCCTTGAGGACAGACAGTGGCATCCTACCTCCTCTCTGCAGGCATCAGGAGGTTGCCTGCCTGCTTGCCTTTATTCTCTTGCCCTTCATAGCACTCTTAGCTTTAGGTAACCCACACAAATCAAAGGTAAATGCAGGGGTCAGTCAAAGGCTGGGGGCATTTTCTGAAAGTGAAGAGACAGGGTGCAACTTGGAGAAGAGTAGTATAGGCTGATATTGTGCTTCTGGACACACGTATCTGCATTTATACATGGAGTCAGGTACATATATAAATACACCCACGTACACACACATAGATAAAATGCATGTGCTGCTGCTCAGCCATGGATCATTTCCTATGTGGATCATCTGTCCTTGCATGAATGAAAATATTCTCTGTTGCTACTCTCTTGCTTTAAAATTTTTAAAAAAAGCACAAAACTCTTAAGTCCTGTGTTTTCACATTAATAAAAAGGAAGTATGTGCTAACATAGCACGAAGCATAAATACAATGTTTTCAGTTTTCATTTCTTCTTTAAAATCAAATTGGAATTACCTTCCTTTTCTGACACTGATCTCTCACAGGATGCAGCAAGTTCTATAGAGTGACGTAATTTTTTGCAAGACAGCCTGAGTTTTTTAATCAAGTAAGTGAAACAGAACAAATTTGGCTAAAAAAATAGCATATTCGCTTCCGTTTTTTAATAACCATGACTGCTGTTTCGTAGTCAGTACCTGNAAAAAAAAGCCAACAAAAGAAAGTGAGAAAAGTGACACTAAATATTTGAAGTTAAAAATTAATGGTTTTATCACAAAGTCATAGTACATTGCTTTTGGTTTGGTAAATCAAATCCTATTTGCACAGGGTGAAGAACTGCTGTTTGTTCCACAAAAATACCAGTCTTTTCTTAGACCTTTCCTCTCTACTTGCTATGGTACCAATCCTGTCAGCCTTTACTCCCTAGCCAGACTAATACATTTCATTATCTTCTGTTTTGGTGACAACAATGAAATGTGACATGTTCTCCTGCCCTCCTCCAGTTAAGTTGTAAATGGCCTGAAAGACATCCCTTTGCACCAGCTTTGTGACCATCCCCTGCCTCACTTTCTTCCAGCACATCCATTACACAAGACTCATCTTTCTTTCATGGTGTGACTTGGCCTTGGCCTACTTTGCTCTTCTCAGGTCCCTGACAGCCTGAGACTTTGTGCCTCAATGAGTTTTTCCAGAAGACTCCTCTGAGTTTGTTTGTCCGCTATCTCACTTTGTCTATGTCAGAGTGTTTTTCTTAAATGCTACTAAACCAAGACAAATGCAATAATAGGCAGAAATCTTTCACTCAAAGATTCGTTTAAATCTTGTATTTGCTGTAACGCCTGCAGAACAACAGGGCCCTTTTGCAGCTTGTTTTATTCAACGTTAATTTATACCTTCACCCATGTGACATTGCCTGAGCTAGTTGTTTTCTCATCCTAGCTATCAGCAAAGGTGAACTTCACTGTGGATGTGCATGCATATGTCTGTTATGAGGGATGCATACAGGAATATATGTTTTAAGCTCAGAGTCAGAATAGGTGGTGGGAGCACAGAACCAGGCAGCCACTATCTAATTCTTGCGCCTTTATCAGTGCCCTGACTGTGCAGTAATCTTGCAGGCTGCAGCAAGGTAAACATCTCTTAACTAACTGTCCTTCCCTAGTTCATTGTGGAAATACACCGTTTTTTTCTTCCTAAGAGGCAGTGAAGGAAGTGTGACAAGGCATGTGGGAGTAGTGCTGGCACACAGCTGCCTTAACCTACACTCTCTCAGCAAGAGTGGGTAACTCACGTGACAGCAGAGTCCCCACCAAAGAGCTTATACATCTTGTTTGGAGCATGAGACTGCTGCTAACATCAAGGGAAGAGAGTTGTTTGTGGTGAGAGTGCAACTGGGGAAAGAACCAAGTAGGGATCCAAAACCATATTTGGTGTGACATGAACACTGGGAGTCACAGTGCTGTATGGTTCCCTGAGCTGCCTCTCCATGCTGCCCTGAGAGCACTGCACAAACTGCAGTGCCCAAGAAAGGTCACGGTTTTCTCACTCAGAATATCCATGTCATACTAATGTCATTTGTGGCGACAGAGAATAGTGTTTGTGCAGGCTTCCCTGATCTCTGCCTTCTGTAAGTCTGGCTAGGAAAGAAACGGACTATGTCAGGGCTGGGGAATGTGTAAACTCTGCCAGGACAAGGCTTGCTTTAATGACTAAGAGCAGGCTGCTCTTCTTTCCAAGACATACGAGATTTGTTACAGGTCATAGTAGATAGGAGACTTTTTTCTCCCCTAGATTAGTGTCAAAGCATGTGGATTTAGGCAGGGAAAAGCAGTTATTTGCATTTTGCTGAATTTGCTACCATAGTTAGTGAGCAGTGTAAAGAACAGAGACCTGTATTAGTCAGTAATTAATTATTTAGACAATTAGCTAATGGAGATTTGAAAAGAGGAACATCTTCACTGATGAATATGTCATTTGACAAAAATGGGCTATCCAGAAAACTAAAAACATAACTAACTACTCTTGGTCTTCTACCTTCTGACTGCCGAGAGCAATGTAAGTTTCATCATTATTCAAATACAAAGGGCTGGAAAGGTTGCGAGGTAAATTCAAGTCATCATTTTGCTTTTTGCAATGCATTAACAAAAAATACCAAAACCTGAGATAAACAGTCAAAAGGAAAAAAAAGTAGCGTGGCAAGGAAAAAAAATAGTGTGACAAGGAAAACGTCAGAGTATCATCTTACTTTCTGCTATAGCATGTGATCTTTTGGCTGGTTTTCTGCCTACAGCTGAACATATGACAGACTAGGAGGGAAAAAGATCAGCCTGGTTAAACAGAGAACTTACTAGAAGTCAGGGAAAAAAAAGAGAGTTGATCACCTCTGGAAGAAAGGGAAGATAACTTGGGGACTACAGGGATGCCAGGAGGTTATGTAGGAAGAAAATTGGAAGGGCCAAGTTGTTCCCCTGGAATTTAATTTGATCACTGCAATCGGCCACTGAGCCACTTATGCTGGTGGCCGCTCATCTGGACATTTTCTGGGTCCATGCTGAAGAGCAAGCATGGGGTACTCACTGTTCAGTTTCACTCAAGAAGAAAAATGTTGACAGGACAGTTCTTTCCCAACCAGCCCAGTTCTGAGGAAGCAATTCCTGCAGTTGGGAAACTATCGGCAAACCAGGCTCCCTGAGGATGGGTGCAGGTGCAACATTCAGGGTCGTTCAGCCTGGGCATGTCCCAGGGACAGCCATAGCTGACATGTGTCGATCATGAAAGGACAGTCTTGAGGAACAAACTTACCTGCAAAAACCTGGGGAGGAGACGGCTTTTGTCAATGCCGATGAGGATGTGCAGGATCTCCAATACAGATAACAGCTGGCAAAGGCGCATTACAAGTCCTATGGAGTAAAACGTGTCAGCCAGTGAATCTACGGACAAAATGGAGAGGAGGATTAGAGGATGGTTATACAGTAAAAGTCTGGAGCAGCTACTGGGTTTGCTTTTACCCTATCATCACTGGAGATGACAAGAAATAAAGTTTACACAGTACAGAACTTCTGAGTGGAAGAAGCAAAGCTTCAGGGAGTGGAGGAGGAAATCCACTCTGAGTGTGTCTCTGACACAGAGGCAGGAAGCTGAGAAAAGAATTAAATTCCCTATACTTAATGCGTGGGCAAACTGTGCAGGATGTGTTGGTTTAGAGATATCGCTTTAGGGTATTTCTAAATAGGAGAAAATGTTGAGGAAATGCATGAGGAATTTCTAAACACTAGGACATGTTGAGTTCCTGCCTGTATCTGCACTGCCTAAAACAAGTAGTCCAGAAAGTAGGCATTTTATATGCCTAAAACTGTCCAGCATTATAAGTTATTTTAAATTTCCAGTCACTTGCTTTCTATTTTTGTCTTAACCCCAGGCAAGAGAAAGAGAAATATATTGTAATGTTTTTGGAGATAGAGAGTCATCTGCAGTAACCACAAAGATATTCTCTCCTGGTGGCTTCAGTAAGATTAATATTTGCCATGATGACTGGACCTAATCACATTTAGGTCCCTGCCTAATTCAAATGTTATTAGCATGCTGCTGAATATTAAAGCTCACTAGCAAAACAAGAGCTTCATTCCCAGTGTGACAAGGGTAAAAGACAGGCACAAGTAATTTGTTCATAATTATCTTTCTGATTGAATTACACAGTCCCTGGTATTGGACATACACATGTTCAGAATCTTAACTTTAACTTGATATTTGTGCGTCTGTCACTGCCGCTTAAAATGTTTAAGGAAAATAGAGAAGGAACCTTACCTTTTCCAAAGGTCATGAACCTGATGACCATATTTGTAAATATCCATGAGTGTCCACAGAATTGTATTAAGTCATACACAAACAGGTAGATGTTCATGGTAAAGCTGTGGAAAGTCAAAATAATAAACTATATGACCTACAATAACATTTTGCATTCTCTTTGGTCATGTTAGTAAATCAAAGGAAAAGAGCTGAAACTGAGAGCAGCCCTGCCCAGAAGGACTTGGGGGTGCTGGTGGAGGAGACACTGGACATGACCCAGCAGTGAGCACTGGCAGCCCAGAAAGCCAAACGTGTCCTGGGCTGTATCCAAAGCAGCGTGGGCAGCAGGGGAGGGAGGGGATTCTGCCCCTCTGCTCTGCTCTGGTGAGACCCCACCTGCAGTGCTGCATCCAGCTCTGGGGTCCCAGCACAGGGGGGCATGGACTTGTTGGAGAGAGTCCAGAGGAGGCCACCAAATTGATCAGAGGGCTGGAGCACCTCTCCTGTGCGGAAAGGCTAAGAGAATTGGGATTGTTCAGCCTGGAGAAGAGAAGGCTTCAGGATGACCTGATGGTGGCCTTCCAATACATGAAATGAACTCAAGAAGATGGAGACTATTTACAAGATCATGTAGTGACAGGACAAGGGAGAATGACTTTAGACTGAAAGAGGGCAGGGTTAGATTAGATATTAAGGAGACAGTCTTTACTGTGGGGGTAGTGAGGCACTGGCACAGGTTGCCCAGAGAAGCTGTGGATGCCCCATCCCTGGCAGTGTTCAAGATCATGAGAAGGGTGAGGCGCTGAGCAGCCTGGACCCATGGCAGGAGTGCTGGAACCAGATGAAGCTGAATAGAACTTCACAACTCTTAATGTCCCTTCCAAACCAAACCATTCTTTGAGTCTATGATTCTATGAAATATAAACAGACCAGTGAAAACTGTGTGTGTCTCTCAGAGGCCCCAGAACAGAACTCTGCCTAATGGATCAAAGGCTCCCTTTGTTGCTATACTTATTATATGCCCAGAAAAATTTCCAATTTCCACCAATCATTAGGGTGATCTGTGGCCATAAAGTGAAATTTGTGCCTCCAGAGGAAGAAGTGTCTAAACAAAGACTCTCCACTAACTTCTGGATTCAAGTTGCATTTAATAAACAAAATTTTCTCCTATTGGAGAAGATTAAACTTTATACCTATTCTAACCTAATTTTCGTGGACAATCTGACTTTTTGCAAAACTTCATAGGCTCTGGATATACTTAATTTCCCATAATGTATTTGCTTCTAGCCTATTCTGAA
>VWZQ01011086.1:134844-155511 GCA_013397015.1 Myiagra hebetior | reverse complement strand
CTCTCTTCTGAAGTTTAGTTTGCTACATTTGTCTGTCATCCTCAGAGCCCGTCTTTCAGTGATTTGGGTGTATTTTCCAAACTCTTCCTGCATTGGCTGGCTAGAAAGCTGTTGTTTTTGCAGTTCTTAAGGTACTTAGTCTTGACTAAACAGGGAGTAACATTTGTAAATGCAGCCTCACATTAGTGTTTTGGCAATGTGGCAGCTCTTGCACATTACAACACATCATCTTTAAAATGTACCAGTGACTGCTGAAATGTGTACAGACTGTTGACATTTGTGGAGGGCCCCATATTCCCCAAGGAGTGTAGAGATGTGGTGGCAGGCCGTGTGCTGGTGTTACACGGCAGACAGATCCCGGCCCCAGAGCTGCAAGTAGCACAACTCCCTCCCTTGCTGATGCTCTCCACTGTGAAGAAACAGCCCTGGTCTGAGAATGCATCACACTATTTTCAGCCTACTTTGTTAATCCCTGCACAAAAGATACCTANGGGTAGTGAGGCACTGGCACAGGTTGCCCAGAGAAGCTGTGGATGCCCCATCCCTGGCAGTGTTCAAGATCATGAGAAGGGTGAGGCGCTGAGCAGCCTGGACCCATGGCAGGAGTGCTGGAACCAGATGAAGCTGAATAGAACTTCACAACTCTTAATGTCCCTTCCAAACCAAACCATTCTTTGAGTCTATGATTCTATGAAATATAAACAGACCAGTGAAAACTGTGTGTGTCTCTCAGAGGCCCCAGAACAGAACTCTGCCTAATGGATCAAAGGCTCCCTTTGTTGCTATACTTATTATATGCCCAGAAAAATTTCCAATTTCCACCAATCATTAGGGTGATCTGTGGCCATAAAGTGAAATTTGTGCCTCCAGAGGAAGAAGTGTCTAAACAAAGACTCTCCACTAACTTCTGGATTCAAGTTGCATTTAATAAACAAAATTTTCTCCTATTGGAGAAGATTAAACTTTATACCTATTCTAACCTAATTTTCGTGGACAATCTGACTTTTTGCAAAACTTCATAGGCTCTGGATATACTTAATTTCCCATAATGTATTTGCTTCTAGCCTATTCTGAAACAAGAGGCTTGCCTGACCTCCAGCTGCAAGACTACTTTTTGGGAAATCAACTTGTTAGTTTTGTACTAGAATCTATCTCCTATTGGAGACCTATTGGACTTACTAATTTCTTGCCCTAGTAAATAGTATTCTCTTTAAGTTGTGCCTTGATCCTGTGTGTTTGTGTGGTATATCTCTGCTAACAAACTTCATTTCATTTATATCTGTACATTAATAAATGGAATAAATATCTCTGTTCAAAAATATCTAAAGTTCATAAATACTTTATTCCTAGCATTGGACCATAAGTAACAATTTAGAATTATTTAAATTGATCTAGATAAACTAATCTTCTAAATTTTTATTCTAAGTAAATCCCAGGGAGGTCATAAAAAGTGCTTGTCTTCCTCTTTTCAGTTATGTAGGACTACAGCTATTCATATCTATAAGCACATTCACTTCTATAAGCACAAAAAGATTTATGGGAATAAAATATCTCCCAAGAGACATTGTTGTCCTTTGATACTGTGAAAATAAGACACAAGGACCCAAACCAAAGGATGTATTCCATGTATACCCTCTTTTTGGGAAAAGTGAGATATAACTGAATTGAACTAAAATCCAGTGAAATCAATAAATATTGATCCAAATTCCATCAGTTTTATTACTGAATGACACTTTGTTCCATCTTGTGGTAAGAGAAAATTGGGAAACTATATATTATAAAAAGACAAAAAATTAAGACCATTGTTCTGTGTTAAGAAACAGCCTTATTACTGGATGGATAGGAATTACTGTATGAAAGTTACAGGAACAGATATTAAACTCTTGAGTCTTTCCAGTCAGCAGCTCCACCAGTCTCTTTGGTCTGATACTGCTGTGTGGGCTTCGCACTGGATGCAAGATGAACATATGGTTTCTCTCTTCTGAAGTTTAGTTTGCTACATTTGTCTGTCATCCTCAGAGCCCGTCTTTCAGTGATTTGGGTGTATTTTCCAAACTCTTCCTGCATTGGCTGGCTAGAAAGCTGTTGTTTTTGCAGNAACTCCCTCCCTTGCTGATGCTCTCCACTGTGAAGAAACAGCCCTGGTCTGAGAATGCATCACACTATTTTCAGCCTACTTTGTTAATCCCTGCACAAAAGATACCTAAAACTGAACAAAAGCCTTTCACAGAAGTGAAGAAATGTGAAGAGACTGAAAGGTGATTTCAGTGTGATAAAAGGAAGCTGAACTGTAACTTTTCACTGAGGTCCTTCTCATCCAAAGGCTGACCTCTTTGCCTAGAGAAACAGAAGCAGGCTGAAGATAACCTGTTTGCCTGTCCCAACAGTTCTGTGTCACAACACAGAATTCAGTCATCTGCTTCTATGTGAAAGGTCACTGGCAGAAGAGATGGTTTTTATTTAGATTCCCTGCTCCCATCGGTTCACAGAAGGGATGATTCCACATTTCACTCACAGAACCTGCTTCTGCAGTGCTGTTGCAGACAAAACACAGACCATCCATCAGGTAGCGGTTCAGTCCCTGAGCCTGCCCCAGACTTGCTGGCTAGTCTTCCAAACCTCACTTTGCCACCCTGGTGCCTGACCTGCTGCCACATTCCTCCCTTGGAGTATGATTTGCTATAAGAAGTTCAAGTTTCTTTCATTTGGAGGCGTTGGTGTGTCATGGCACATTTCAGTACTCTTGTCTGCATTGATGTCAGGAGAAAGGAGCAAACATGGATCTTGCAGGAAATAGACCCAGAAGGCTGCACTTGCTGTCTGCTGTTTTAATTGTCAGTTTCACCTTGTTTACTGTGGATGATTTTATGCCAAATACATTGAAATGCTAGGGATGCACTTATCTCATGTAATATCAACCTTGCTTAGCAGAAAACTTATCTGCTTTCTCTGTGGGCTCAAAACCCAGAAAACTAGACAAAATGTAGGCAATGTCAGAACTAGCACACACAGCAAAGATTTTATCATTCTAGTTGCAAAACCTAGTGTATTTCCTCGGGTAGAAATTTCATGAAGTGTAACCTTGCATGTATTATTGCATGTATTATTTTTATCACAAAGGTCTTTGGTGTGTCTCTGTAGTAACTATCATCCAAGGCAAGCATGGGTGTAGGTGTTTCAGTGTCTGAAGTGTGGTCAGGAGCATGCTCCCTGTGAGCTAAGGTGGAGGCACGGCAGAGGCACCCAGCTCAGGTCAGCCCTTGCCCCATCTACGTGTCCCTTACAGGGTGCCAGGATGAAGACCACACTCAGGTTGCTCTCGGGTCGTGTCCCACGCAGAGGGTCCCACCCAGGCCTGCATGCACAGGGCACTTCCCTGTCCCTCAGGGCTCCTGTGCTCGGCTGCCTTCCTGTGTGCCCGTGCTGGCTGACCACACATGAGGAACCAGCCCTCATGCTGAAACCAGAGAGCTATGTTCCTTTTTTTTTCTTTCAGTAGGCAAGATCTGCTAGAAAATTCCCTGTGCTGACATCGTTTCCTTCTAAGTCGCANNGTCGCATTAAGTCATGTTGGTCTGAACTTCTGTGTCTTCCCCTTCCCACCCATGACAAGCTGCAAGCCCTGCAGTTCAGGAAGAAGAGAGCTGCTGAGTACAGCTGTTGTACTTTTCTCCCACAGGCACATCCCACCCACTTTTTTTCCCCCTTTTCTTTTTGCATTTGAGCAGTCTATGTCACCTGCACTCAAGAAGTATTACCTGTTGCAGGGGTCGGATTGCTGCTGCTGCTCCTGAGCTTTCTCCTTTCTCCTCTCTGCAGCTGCAACAGCTGTTTGTTAGGAGATCACCCCTCCTCTTTCCTCTTCCCCCACCCCACGACGTCACCATGTGTAGCCCTAAGCAGGAACAACACTGCACTTCCCGAGAAAGAAGTTTCTAAACCCAAGTATCTCTACTGCATTTGCCCTGATCCTCAGCCAGCCCAGCCCAGCCCAATCTAACCTACCCTTCCCTACCCTAACCTAATCTAAATTGGCTTCTTACTGTTGTACCAGTAAGCTAGTCTGTAAATCCCACTAAATTTATTCCTTAACCCAGAGCAATGTTTTAAAGGATTACTAGAGAGAAGAAATGCAAAATTATAATGCTTTTTTATGCTTAAATCATCAGCACTACAACAATGCTATAAACCCTATAAAATTATAAGGAAAGATGGGAGCACAGCATAAAAGGAGAACTTTCAATTACTTCAGATAGAGGAAAGAATGTTCCACTTATATAGAAATGTGTGGTTTTTCATGCCTTTGTGGAATATGGACACTACTAGCAGAATGAAAATATGCATTCATCCTAGTTTACTGCTGCCCCAAGTATCTGCAATATCTCAGCATAAATCAGATGAAGAATACCCTGACTTGTTTATAAACACCCTTCTGCCAATAAATAAGTTTTGCCACAGGCACTTGTGTTGAAATCACACCCAATCCTGCAGTGAGATTTGAAATTTGATGCTGTAAATGAAGAATACACTGAGAACATAATAAGCATAGGATGTCGTGTAGGTACCAAATGCTGGAGGATGAAATATCCCTTTCTGGGTCTCCTCCCTATTGCAAGTGGCACTGAGCCCCTGGCAGGACCATCTCTACTCCCTGTGATGTTCTGGTGAGGTGTGAAATGCTTCCCTGGCTAGTGGATGATTCCCTGGCAGGGTCAGTGGGACACTGTGTTTTCCATGGTTATATCTCCCACCTGAGACCTGAGCACAAGGGTCACACAGTTACAGCTGGCTTTGTTGACATGTGGCAGCTTACTTTCACTGCTTCAGAATTACCTTTTTTTAGGCTAAAGAGTTTCTGTCTTTCTCAGGAGTAAATGATGTATCAGTGTTAGAGAGTTAGGCAATTAAACATATCATTATTGAAAAGCTTAGCTGAGCTTTTGCAAACAGCTTCCACACTGCCTGCTTCTGGGAGGACAACTGGAGTGACTAATGCTGCCAGGAGCGGAGGTCACCATTGTAACCACTATAACAAGATCCAGGAGCAGAAAGAACAGCTCTTTTCAAATACCTAAGAGCAGCAAAAGCTCACATAACTTTGTGACATGCAAAACCCTTATTGGCTCACATAGATGATAAAGCGTCAGGGCTTGACACTGTCCCAATGCCATGAAAAGCTGCTCACTCACTCCTCTCTGCAGCTGGACAGAGAAGAGAAAATTTAACAAAGGGGTCATGGCTTGTGGTAAGGACCAGGAGAGATCCCTCAGCAAATCCCATCGTGGGCAAAAGAGGCTCAACTTAGAGATATGAAGTGAACTTATTACTAACAAAATCAGAGCAGGATAATGAGAAGTAAAAGAAGCCCTTAAAAAAACACCTTCCCCCCGACCCCTCCTCCTTCCAGCTCTACCTCCTACCCCAGCGGTGCAAGGCAACAGGGAATGGGGGTTTTGGTCCGTTCATCACCCATGGCTTCTCCTGCTGCTCTGGGACAGGAGTCATTCCCCTGCTGCTCTGTGGGGTCCTTCCCACAGGAGACAGATCACTGAGAACTTCTCCAACGTGGCTCCATCCCATGAGTGACAGCCCTCTGTGACCTGCTGCAGTGTGAGTCCATCCCACTGGCAGCTGCTCCCCAAACTGCTGCAGCATGGGTCACTTCCACGGGGTGCAGTCCTTCAAGGACAGGCTGCTCCAGCCTGGGAGCAGCACTCCTCTCTCCATCGGGTCTTCTGCTGGACCACAACCTCCTCTCAGGCATTCATCTACCTGCTCCAGTGTGGGGCTCCTCCATGGGCTGCAGGTGGGTGTCTGCATCCCTGTGGTCCTCCATGGGCTGCAGGGGCACAGCTGCTTCACCATGGGCTGCACTGTGGGCTGCAGGGGAACCTGAGCCCCAGCACCTGGAGCACCTCCTGTCCTTCCTTCTGCACTGACCTCGGTGTCTGCAGAGTTGTTCCTCTCACATATTCTCACTCTGCTCTTTTCTGGCTGCAGTTACAACTGCACAACAACTTTTTAAAAATTTCTTCTTAAACCTGTTATCAAAGAGGCATTGCCACCACTTCTAATTGGCCCAGCTGTGGTCAGCGGTGGGTCCATCTTTGGAGCCACCAGGGATTGGCTCTGCCAGACATGGGGGAAGCTTCAGGCAGTTTGTCACAGAACCCACCCCTATAGTCCCTCCTGCTACCGAAAACCCAGGCCATGCAAACCCAATACACAAGGGTACCTGCAAGGGCTTGCAGGCTGGATTTCAGTTCCTGTCCATGGTGGTGGCCACTCGTGGCACAGCATGGCAGGAGGCAGGGGCAGCTGAGGCAGCTGCACCTGAGTGGTGCTAGCAAGGTGCTGCCCACCACTGAAGCATTTTGAGGGCTTTCCTTTAGCAGCAGTGTGGCCCTGTAGAGTTGATGCTCATTCCCTCCTGAAAACAAAAGTCTACTGGGGTGATGGCATGTGAAAGGAGAGATGCTGTCCTCCAAAAGGAAGGATGTTGATGCCTGCTCTGTGATGAGGAATGTGGCACGGCAAGGAGCAATGATGAGAAAATTCACTTCAAAGGTGTACTTCTCACTGGAACTATGATGCTCTTATTAATGCACATATTTGAGTGGCAATGCATTGCAGCAATGCAACCAAGGTACAGGGTTCATAAATCAATTATTGCATACATATTCAAGTTCTCCTTTGGGAGATGTAGAATACAATTCAGCCAGTGGCTTGTAGCTGATCTGGCCAAACAGACCTTATGCTACACCTTAGTACAAAAAAATCCTTCTCTGAATTAATGAGTTTTTTCTGCATACAACTTTTATTTGAAAATACATGTGAGGTCCCTTTAGCTTTGTGATTTGCAGTGATGTTTTTATAGTGTGATGAATAGGAGAAAGTAACAGGTAACAGAAAGTAACAGCTTTTATTAGACTAGATAGAGGTGGGGATGCTTCTAGGCACACAGAGTTTGAAAAAGGCTTTCATGCTTAAAACATTTAACGCTTTTGTATGCTGCAAAGACATTCAGAGGAAAGCAAGTATTAAATGGCACTGTTGAAACACATGTTAGCTGGATATGGGAACAAGAGAGTAAGTCCTGGAAAAAATCTACCTTTTTATTTGTGGAAAATAAACTTTCTTCTCCACTCCAGCTGTTCTCTTGCAGACTAACTTCTGTCTAGAAACTACTTATCCAGCATCAAAAAATTATTTGTATATTGCTGCTGGCATCTCTTAAAACAAGCTTTATGACTGTTCAGCTTATAATGTTAAGACCGAGTCTCCCAGGTTTTTCAAAATCTAAACACATTTTAGCTGCATTTGGTTTCCCTGCATCATGAGGTGGGGAAAACACGTTCTGTATGGGCATGGTTCTTGTGTCAGGAATCTTTGCAAGGGAATGCTTTATGTAGAAAGTTAACGGCAATTCTGAAATGTTACATGTGATACAGAAAGAATTTCATTCTCTTCAAACAGGTAGCATCACCAGGCTAAAACATCTGTTCCTTTTATGCACAGCTTCTGTTTCCAAATCCTTGCTATAAAAGCAATATGCAGATGTGTTTTTAAGAAAAGAAACCATGTGTCTTAAAATTAATTTTCAGTGTTCCTGGTAACTTTATGTCTCCCTTCCTCCAATATTAGATTTTTGCCTACGTTAATTCAAGCCTGTGTTGGCCAGTGAGTTATGCTATTTTAAGCACTGGTAAATCACAGCTCTGAAATGTGTGCTTAGCTGTAAGCACACCCTCCCATGCTGTTCACCTCAGTCAAAGTAGAAGTGTAAATCCTGGGCTGCCTGGGGGCCATGGGGCTGATGTGGTGCTGCACTGGCCACTCTTACTTCTCACTAGCAGGTGGAGTTGTCTGCACAGTGCCGGATGATGTCTATGTTGTGTGACCAAGACTGCTAGTGAGGAAAGGAAGGTTGTGTGGAGGCAGCAGGGGAAGCAAAGTCATCTTCACTGCAAGCAAGTGTGCCGGTTTAGGCCAAAAATCTATCAATAAGCAAGTAATGGGGAAAAGTGTCCGTGTTTTTGTCTGTACTCTCAAGCCTGGAAAAAGAGGAAGCAGCAGCTGTGCCAGCTTCACACCTCTGACACCCAGGAGATTCTATAAATTCAGCAGAGACCCTGGCCTGCAAACAGGTCCTGCCCCACCAGAGCTGACTTGCTGGCATTATCTAACAGAGAAAGTCACACCAAAGTTCCTGGCTGCTTTAGAGTGAGAAGAGCTGTACTGGGGGAGCAAGCATTGTGCCACAAGGGTCCACCTAATAGATACACAGCTGACAGGGGGGTTAGCTTTACAATTCCATCAGGTGAAAAAAGATCTTTGGAAATGCTTTTGGAGAAAAAAGAGGATCCTGGACAGTCTGTTAGACTTTGTGTATTCTTTCGCATTTTGCCACCTTTCCTGTCCAGACCTCCCAAAATGCCACTTGGAGAAGATGTGACAGCCTTGCCCTCCTTATCAGTTCCTGTGAGTGTCTGAGGGAGCAGGTCCTATGGCCTCTGGATTGACCTGTGTACTTGTAACCAGCCCCACAGCTCTATGGGAATATGTTGATTTGGGGGATTAATTATTTTCAAGCAATGATTTCAGGAATTGAGGTTACAATATTACCCTAATCCCCAGGCTGAGGTAAAAAATAGAAAGCTACTACCTCTCTCTTCTCTGCGTAGGATAAAAATGCAAACCATTGCGTTTCTATAGCACACCTTAATCCTGTTTTTCATTAAAACCTTTCCACATGGAAGCAACTTATTTTTATGATGCAAAGGATGGGTTTTTAGGCTGATTATTATAACCTGGTTTTACTGTCCTTAAAGAATTTGAATCTGCATATTCAGGAACAATATAATTTTTTTTTAGGTTAACAATTTTTTACAATTCATTTTTCTTTCAGGGAGCAGTGTAAAAAGCATCTCTGATTTCCATTAAAAAAACCTAGCCTTTATTCTTTATCATGTCCTTCCTTCTCATTCCCAGCCAGCCTCTTCCCAGCAGAGTGGGAAATGTCACAGGTTTTGCTTGGGAGGCTGTGAAAAGATTAACTAAATATCAGACGTACCCAGTTTTGAAATTAATCATGTTTCTACAGTATCTGTGCCTCCTAATTTACTGCTCTCAGTTTCATTGCTGTATGAGACACACAAACCCATCAGATATGTTACTACAATAATAAAGAGGAATTACTGCTAGATGGGCTGGGAGATTTCACTTTATTTATAGTGTTAGTCCTCACCGAGTCACTCATAACAGATGTTGTGATAATAGCTTTTGACATTTTTTAGGAATTTAATGGTTTGTAGAAATAGTGAGCTGTGGGGAACTGGGAAGAAAAAAAAAAAAAGAAGGAAAAAGAGAAAGAAAAATGAGTGTTTAATATCTTGAAATACTTCTAATGATCAGTAATAATGTACAACATAAATCCTTTTTAAATATGAGTAGCTCTGACAGGATTTTTGCTAGTCACAAGGACAATACTGTGAGCTCTACTGCAGGCAGCAGGAACTTATTTTTAATTATTAAAATGTTATAATCACAAGAGAAAATCTGTTATGGCCAATATGAGCTTTTCCCAAAAAGTGGAGACTGGAACAGAGTACAGCTCAATCCAAAGAGACTTGAAAAGAAAGTATATTAATTGCTTAAAGAGAGAATAACATTTTGAAAAATAGTTGAAGTCAAATAGGCTTTATTATTTTGTCAAAGGAAAGCTTTCCGTTTTATATAAATATGTTTGTCAAGATATTTCCTTTTTGGGTATTGTAACACACAGTACTCCAGCTAAGTCCAGAGGAAGTTGTGCAGGTTCTGGTCTACCAAGATAAGCAACTTGAGGAATAGTTGACAGTGAGAGTTACAGTGAGTAGATGTGGTGGTAATTGGTGTGCAGGGGCCAGATATGCCATTTGAAATCTCAGTAGTTAATCTCCTTAGTGTGGATTTTGACTTTGCAAATGCTCTTGCATGCTTTAACAGTTATTTTTCAGAAGGGAGTGTTAACTGTGTTTACTTTTACATGTTCAAAAGCAGACGATATTTGCTTAGAACATTGAATTCCCCATTGCTGAAGGTAACATGGTTTTAGGATTCTAACTATGAGCACTTGGGCTCAACAAGGTTGGTCTTAGGAAGTGAACTAACCTTGCAGCCTCTTGTGTAAGGAACTGAGGCAGGACATGAATTTCCCTGTGCTCATCTGCTCATCACTTGCCATTGCTCCTTCCTCAGCTCCGCTGAAATTAGAGAGCTACCAGTTCACATGAGATGGGATTTTCAATTTCAAAGTCTTCATTCAAGAGAAGAGGAATTAATTCAGAACACAGCTAATGAAGAGCCTGAATGGTGTTTGGAAGCATGGTGGGGTTGGTAGTGTGTGGCTGCAGAGGGGCAGCCACACAGGAGCACTGCAGCTTCCCTCTAGTTTGCAGGCTGGGCTGTGGCACTGGGATGGGTGAAGGTTGAGAAGAAAGATTTTCCTCACATTCTCTGTCAGATGTTTGCTCCTCTGGGCAGTCTCAGCACTAAAAAAGCCTTTGCACCTTCCTAAGGATATCACGATGTCAGTAGAAATGTGGGAAATGACGGTACAAATTACTCATCCCTGCCTCTATAAGGATTAGAAGATTTTTGAATATTAAAAACCAGTCACCTTGTTGGAAAGTATCAATTGCAATCTTACTTTCATAGTTCACAATTTTTTGCTTTGCATTAAATTTCTGAAGCAAAGTAAATTCATTCTGTCAGTTAAAATGGAGAACTGACATCTTCTTTCAGGATTTACTCTTTATCTTTGTCACCCTCATTTATTGGTCTTCCCTCTGATTGCTCCCTGGTAGAACCCAGTGTTTCCCCACAACTGGGAGGGGAAAGACTGATTAGGGCTAGCCCTGACAAGGGGCAGACTGGACTGGAAGGGGTGAGGACCGGCAGAATGCAGCAGTCTGTGGGCACTGTCTTCCCATGAGCAGTTCTTGATCCCTTTTCCCTCCCACACCCCCCAGCCCCAGTGTTGGTCTGCCTGCTCCACCACAGCCACCCCTGTAATTTCCCCAGGGCTGCTCTGAAGGACAAGCAACAAGGGCTAATCCTGAGTGATTGTTTGGAGAGTTATTTCCACAGGCTTTTGTCCTGTTTTGCTTTGGGACTTTTTTTCTAGTTTGGGTTTGCTTTTTTTTTTATTTTCCCAATTTAAAAATGAAGCCAGATCTGATGGAACAAGCCAAACCCGTGGACAAAGTGCTTTGAACAGCTGTAGTTCATAGTTGACTGTGCCTTGTGAATAATTTTTTCCAAAATAAAGTCTGGAATAAGCATTCTTCAGTTCTATAGCTATTCTGAAATTTCATGTGGAAGACAAGGCTTTTGACCCCAGTCCCATAAATCCACTCCAGAAAACGAACTCTGCATAGATGAAAACTTACCATTTTTAGTGTTCCCAAAAGTGCAACACAGCTAAGTCCAGCACAACACAGATAAACAATGTGCTGTGACACTAGACATATGAACAGCCACAGCTGTGAACCTGTGCTGCACAGCACTGGTGTGTGAGTCTTATGGAAAAATTTATGAAGCTTCTTGGCTTATGATCAGTCCCATCTTGGAAGGATCTTGTTTCATCTGTGCTAAATTTCCCGTGGGGATTGGAGACTTCACATCCACTATTTTATTAATTTCCATTTGAAGATAATGTATATATTTGCCTCATCTGTTTAACTTGTAGAAAAATACTAACAGGAAGACATAACAGAGGGTTTCAGCTAGCCAGGGGCATAATATGCAGCTAATACATATTACTCCAAAGTGTTACAAGGGAAAGGTGAAGAGAGATGATCTTCTGAATGTCCATCATTCTTACCTTACCCTAAGAATCCTTAACTTTCTTTAAAGTAAGAATAAGACAAAGGCATACTGGCTTGCAATTTTCTTTTTCCCTTTTATTTGTTCAGTAACTATGACTATTCCAGGGTCCCCATCTTTAAAAGTGTCTTCTAGATATTGTCTCAATACAAATAATTTCTGTTGCCTCACATCTGGCCAATAACTAATTGAAATCAAATGTTGCTTTATGAGCTCCTGAAAATCTCTGAGATTTTCTTGTTTTTTCAAGAATAGTTAATTTTTATTTTAATTCCCTTCTGTGGACCAGTAACACTTTATCAATAAGCATGCTCATAAAGAGCTGAAACACTGTCTTGCCAAAACATGTGTACATTCACCTACAATTCTTACATTTGTCTCTAATTTCACTTTGCCCTCTAGTGCCCACTCTGTGGGGCTTTTTTTTCTGCACTGCAAAGTACTGTGTGGACTGAAATACATCAAAACAGATTTTTATATGGTGATGAGATATTTAAGGACAGCTATGATTTAAAAAGAAAACTTAATGATACAAAGGCTTCTGAAAAACTAGTGGGCCATAAATTAACATATTCCAATTGCAGACAAGTTAGCCAATAAAAACTGGAATCCCTCAAAAGAGAGCAGCTGAAAAATATTTCATGTTATTTCCAAATTTTTGTAAAAGTAAGACCACTTCAATAACAGTTTTCTGCATTGTAAAAGCCACCCAAGGATATCAGAACCAGAAGTGTAAGCAGGCTGAATGTCGTTTTATTGTACAGGTTTGAAGAACTACAAAAAACGAACAAGCAACAGGAAAGAGATTTGAAACAGTCCCAAGGTGGGTCCATTTCAAGTGTGGTTGGTTATGAAGCCCAAGAAATACATATTTTGCTGTAACATTTGTGGCAGGGTGTCACCAGGAGGAAAAATTACTCTGAAAATTTACTCTGGTTTTTTGGTCCTTTTTGTTGTTCCGGATCATGGTGGAGTTTCTAGCTGGTTTTATTTCTGGAACTTCAGCTTCATCCATGAGATCCATGTCTGCCATCTCTTCTTTACTTTGCATCCATGGGTGGTAGAGAGGACAGTATGGACACCCTGCAAAAGAGACCTGTGTCATAGATATGATGCCTGAGACCCCGAGCACCGTTGCTGCGGTTCATACCAGTCCATTTTTTGCTTAGATGCACCTTTTTATTATCTCCACTTTCAATGATACTTTTCTGAATGGCTGGAGATCAGCAAACACTTTAAAGTTGTTCCTTACCTGATGCTTAAACCAACCTCTGGCAATTTCAGCCCTCCAGGACTAACACCACCCTATTTTGGGATCCACAGACATGCTCCCTCCTCTGCTTCTTTATGCCAGACCCAGAAGCCTGTGCCAAATGTACATCAGGGTGGCCACAGATAGACGACTTTTTTTTTTATTTTTATTTAAAGTTGCTGGGATTTTACCAAGGTTTTAACTCTAATCTTTCAGTAAAAGAGCCTTGGTGTAGCTCTGTTCCCCTCACAGCAAGTGATTAGGGAAAGCACACCATTTGAAATGGAGTTACCCAGGGACAATTTCCCAAGGGTAAAATCCAGGCCCAATTTTACTGCAAGATGTTTTAAAGAATTTGATTATATTGTAATTACTGCTGACGGCTGTGTGGTTTGGAGGGGAAATTAATTGGAGGGCTATACATCTATGTGGTTCAGTTTGTGAGCAAAGAGGCAGATTTCATGCAGCAATAAAGCACAGCACTGGATGGTGATGTTTGAGATTGAAGTAGCCAGGATGAATATACCCATCAGCAAGTAGAATGTGCCACTGGCAGATGTGGCTTTAGGGTACTTATACAAAGAAAAGTTACTTCAAATAATCTTTTGGAAAAAGCTTGAGTGAATTGGAAACACTGCAGGAGGGAATAAAAGCCTTACCCCCAAATAGTTACAGGCAAATATATTTCAATTAAAAGTAACACTGTCCTATTAGGAAGTTACTACAGAAGCCACAACTACTGCAAAAAAAAGTACTATGTAGACAAATCCTTCTATAATTAATTTACATCTTTGAACAAAGCAAATGTTAGAGTTACTCAAATGTGAAAAAAATTACATGCTTGGAAAAGATGATACAAACTTTCAAAGAAAAATGCATATTCTTAACCTAAGTCAGGACCACTTAAATAAGTAATATACTACTTTATCTTTGATGCAATCTGAATCAGTATAAATCTAGCAATAAGGCATGTTGCATAGATGCACAGTTCATTCACAAATACGTGTTTCTCTACTTAGAGGTGAAATAGAGATGGAAAGTAGCTGCATGTTTTCTCAGCAGAAAACACCTTAAGATGTCACTGTCTGTCAAAGGTTGCAATACCTTCCTAGGGAGTAACCCTCGCTGAAAATTCATATAGATTAATTTATAGCTAGAGTAGACACGTTGCTTACCAAGGAAAAAAATTATATTTCATTGAATAATGCATTACATTTTCAAAACCAAAATTCAGAAGCATAATTATTTAAACACAATAAAAATTAACTAGAGCACTGCCACAAGATAGATCATAGAACAAAAAAAAATGTTATTTATAGTATTTGTTTATAAATATTGTAAATTATGTGAGGTTAAAATCTTTGTACCTTAGTTTTTAAGCTTCCTTGTCACCTTATCAATCAACTGGAGACATCTCCTCATTTCTGCACGGCTGATCTCCCAAGAGCACAGGTCGTGTTGCTTGTCTTTAAGAAAACAGTCAATTTTTTGGAAATACTTTTTCAGTTTCAGCCTGCTGGCTTCTTTACTCCAACGGTAGTCGGTGTGCTTTTTGATTACACATGCCTCCAATTGCTCAATTTGCAGATAAAGTCCATTTTGAAATTCATCCAAAGCTGTCCCATCCCAGGCAGCTAGAGTCAGATTTTTGCTAAAGATATAGAAGATATGTTGGAAGATCTCTTCAATGGCAACTCCAACAATATCTTTCTGCCTGGGCTGCAGAACCTGCATAGGAAATTTGAAGGACATTTTCTCTCTTAGACATTGTTGAGGAAAATTTTTGCCCATTTTATCCAAGAGTCGCAGGCTGTTCTCGATCACTTTTCTTTGCTGCCAAGGGAGATGGTTGCACTGAAGACTGGAAATGATGGTGGTGCATGACAGTATGAGGCCAATTTGTATCAAGCCAAAAGTATTCATGATAAAGACAAGCTCTAATGTTCCTCCTTTCCTCTGCATAAATTCTGAGTGCTACCCTGGGTGCTTTGAAGTCATTTGTGGACTCCCATTTCTTCAAAATCTTGACATTTAATTATTCTGTAGGAGAAGTTTTCTTTCATCATTTGTTGGTTTTTAAGGTTTTCCCCCCTGTGTATGCTTTTGACAACACTTTCATTTTCTGCTTCATGACTTCATAGTCTTATTTTTGTATTGTTTTGCTACTTTCTTTTTATTCCAGCTGGATATTAGAATATAATATATATATGTCAGATTATTTATTCTCTCTACTACTAAAATTCTGTAGGATGTATAATGAGAATTTAAAATAAAGAGTACATAAATGCTTGTTTCTTAATATTCTAGCAGTGGAAGAACATACTGAAATAAAGTAGCATTCTCAATGATGAGTCAGGGACCTGCTGAATACTACTGCCATCCTGCCTCCTATAGCAAGATTTATGCTTCCAAGTTTCAATTAAGCTTTCTCTGCCTACTAATCTTATAACCATTTTGACTCAAAGGATGGATACATATCATTAGAATGGGTATGTATGTGTGTGTGTGTGAGTGTGTGTGTGTACAAAAATATGTATTAATATGTGGGTTTTGATACATAAACACTGCTAATTAAATGAATTCTTGATCTCACTTAGAGACTATAAATTCCATGCAAATACAAACACTAACATGGGAAGAAGTTAGATGAAATACTCCTTTTCCCCTATATGAGTAACTGAGCAATAGGCAGTATCAATGCCAATGGAGTATAGGTCTGAATTCTGACAATAAATGGGGAGAATGAATAGGGATGACAAAAAGTACAACTCAGTCATTTTCCTTCCCTTGCCATATAACAGAGGTGGTGGGGGCTATCACAGTACTTTGGGATATCTGGCCCCTGTTTTTCTTTGTATTTTGATGAAAGCTAGTCCTACACTGCTGTTTTGTTCTCTACCCTGCCTCCTGTGAATATACATTTGTGATTGCAAAGACAATAGACTGTAAGTGATACTGTTTGGATGAAGAGGTCAGATAAACTGGTTTTTTCAGTCTGAGACCTGGCTGTGTATTTGATACATAAAGAGTATGGAAGACTGGCAGAAAATAAATCCCCTTGGTTTCCAGCTGGTCCCCAGAGTTAGGGGACAGGTTAGATGCATCTGGGCTTAATTTCTGATTAGAGCCAACTTGTCAGTCTAAGTCCAGTCACATTCAGTGAGATCCCAGAGGCACCAGTGGTGAGGGTTACACTAAGTCTGGTCTCATTAGCAATCACAGGGTCACAAAAATAGTGCAGTTTAATGATTCAGCACAGTCTGGTCGGCTTGAATAAGAACTTTCAAGAACTCAGATTCACCAATAGCTCAGTTTATTGGGGCATTAGCTGAGGTTATAGCTTCTTGTTAGATTTCCAGAGATAGATTCACTAGACATGACAAAAGTGCACAAGTGTTCCCAGGTGTACTCTGACACAGCTGGAGGTCAAATCTTGCCAAAGAGGTGTCCCTGCTTTGGGGAGGAGAGAGGAGCAAGCCCATTGACTTGTCTGCAAGGTGCTCGTGTTCTCATCCTCTGCCATGAAGGATTTCAGATACCAGTTTATACATATGGGAGAAGTGAATGTGAGAGTGCAGCCAAATCCTTGTTACTGCCAGCGAGAATGTGGACAGGGAGCAGCCACATTGTATGATAATGAAGGATGCAGAGAGAGATTACAGAATCTGTGGGTCCTGCGCAAGGGTGGGACAGAACACAGTGGGGACACCCTGGTGTCACTCCCTGTTCCTCCTGGCCAACTGCAGCGGTAAGGGTCAGCTACAATCCTCCTGATGACCTGTCCCCCATGGACGAGCCATCATGCCCACAGTCATCCCTTGAGGATGTATCTCGTGGCTCTCGGCCTCACTGCTACAGTGTTCTTGTTCTGTTGCTGCACCCACTGCTGTGTGGCTGGCTTCATTCCCAGTCTGGTAGTCACTCCATAGAGTGATTAGATGATGCTGTTTTAGAGCTTCCTTTATGTTCAGCATGTAGGTGTTTGGGAGGCTTTAAAAGGTTGCTCAAGCGAACTTGGACTGGGTGTATTGCCAGGGTAAGGAAAAATGTATCCCTTATCACCTCTGACAACAAAGTAGTAACAATCAGAGTGGGATACAAAACGTGTAACATGCGGTGAAATCTTTTCACTCACGGGGAATGTTTATTTGGAAAACTGGCTGGAAGGGCATCAGAAATCAGTAAAAAACATATCTACTCAAGAAAATTATTACATAATGCTACATTTTCCATAAATTATACACAAGTATTTTTCCAAAACTGTAATCATTATATGAGTTTAATTCTTCTAGTGATTTAAACAGATAAACTTCATCATATTCATTATATCTCCAAGACACACAAGTTAAAATAGCTTTGTCTGGACTTCCTTCTTAGTGAAGAGCTGAGGATACCATCCTGAGTGTCACAGAGGGAAAAATAGAAGATAGTCTCTTCCGTATTTCTTAAAGTATAGGGTAGGTCCAGGTCTTATTCTCTTGTCTGTCTTAACATGTTATCTACACTTTCTCACAGAACAGTTAGACCTGACTTAGTCCACCAGGGTTTGGTTTCTATTTGGTTTGGTTTTGCTTGTGTGTGTGTGTTTTTCTACTAACAATAAATTGTTCCTCCCCAGTCAGCCAGTTTCTTGATTATTGCTCTAAGCAAAGCGTAGTAGTGGCATTGCATGATTCAGGACACAATCTGCTCTAATCATCTACCTTTACTGCTTGGTTCAAGAACAAAAAATTCATTAAAAGTAATGACTGGAAGGAGTAACTGAGCAATATGAAGCTGCAGCACAGATTGCTGTTTATTTCTCTGCCTGTGGGTGAAGCACAGACCAACCACTCTAAGCTGGAATGAAATGAGGAAAATAGTTGACAAAGCACTGCTGTATTTCCAAGAAGACCTAACAGATCATTATTCTGGAAAGGTTATCTAGTCTTCAATTTGCAAAAAAGATTTGCTCCTGAAAGATCATCTAACTGTATATGTATCCCTTACAGAAAGACTAAAGCTAAACAAATCTAACTATATATGTATCCCTTACAGGAAGACTAAAGCTAAACAAATGCACAACTTTTTGCTTCTAACATCTTAAAAATGCTGTAAATTACTTCTCTAATGGAAATTTTTCATTGTATTTTATAATACAATGGAGGAATTAAACGAGTATTTGCTACCCATGGGTTCTTTTATCTCAGGCACCAAGGCAAATAGAAAGTCAAGTTCAACCTGTGTAATAGGATGGTAAATGGAGCATTGAGACAGAGCATTACTGCAACATACTCATCTTTTGACCCCTTATAACCAGCCTGTGTTAAACCATTTAATCTACTCTAGATACCAGTTTCTTTTCTCCATTCAGTCAAAACACACTGACTTTAAAAAGTCAGTGTAACAAAGGAGTTCAAGCAGGTTTGGCTTGTCACTGCACAAGACAGCTTCCTCCCCATCTAGCTTGGCCCTGCCCATGTTGAAAGAAAATATTTTTCTCCATTATGCTTTCCATACAGCTATGTGTACCAGTCTTCTCTCTTAGAGGTGATAGAGTGGCTTGGGTTGGAAGGGACATTTAAGTCCAGTGAGGAGTGGCTAAGAGTGCTGGGGGTGTTTAGCCTGGAGAAAAACAGGCTCAGTGATGAGCTTATTGCTCTCTACAGCTGTCTGAAAGGAGGTTGTAGCCAGGTGGGGGTCAGCCTCTTCTAGGGACAGGACAAGAGGGCACAGCCTCAGGTTCAGGTTGGATGTCATGAAGAATTTCTTTATGGAAAGAGTTGTTAAGCATCAGAATGGACTGCTTGGGGAGGTGGTAAAATCACCATCCCTGGAGGTGTTCAGGAAATAAATGGATGGGGACCTTGATGCTATGGTTTGGTCAGCAAGGTCAATGATGCAAGGTCAGCAAGGCTGATGATCTCAGAGGTCTTTTCCAACGTAAATGGTTGTGTCATCCTGTGATCATCTAGTTCCAACCCACCTTGCCATGGGCAGGAACACCGTCCACTTTCCCAGGTTGCTCAGAGCTCCATCCAACCCAGCCTTGAACACTACCAGGGATGACGCATCCACAGCTTCTCTGGGTAGCCTGTTTGGGTGCCTCACAATCACACAGTAAAGAATTTCTTCCTAATATCTAATCTAAAATTACCCTCCTTCAACCTAAAGCCATTGCCCCTTGTCCTACCACTACATATCCTTGTCAGAAGTCCCTCTCCATCTTCCCTGTAGACTCCTTTTAGGTACAGGAGAGTGCTGTAAAGTTACCCCAAAGTCTTCTCCAGGATGACCAACCACAGCTGCCTCAGCCTTTCTTCATAGGAGAGCTGCTCCATCCCTCTGATCATCTTCATGACCTCCTCTGGACTCTCTCCAACAGGTCCATGTCCCCCTTGTGCTGGGGATCCCAGAGCTGGATGCAGCACTGCAGGTGGGGCGTCAGCAGAGCAGAGCAGAGGGGCAGAACCCCCTCCCTGGCCCTGCTGCCCACGCTGCTTTGGATGCAGCCCAGGACCCGTTTTTTGGTTTGTTACCTCATCTTCAACTTTTCAGCCATGAGAGCCCACACGTCCTCCTCCTCAGGGATACTCTCAGTGAGTTCAGTTCTCATTCAGTACTCATGGCTCAGATCGCCCTGATCCATGTGCAGCACCTTGAGCTTTGACTTGTTGAGCTACATGGGGTTCTTGTGGGCCCACTTCTCAGGTTCGTCCAGGTTCCTCTGGATGGCATCCCATCCTTTGCTTTTGTGTCACAGGCACCACTCAGTTTCATGCCATCTGCAAACCTGCTGACCAGCACTCGATCTCACTGCCTGTGTCATTTATAAAGATCCTGGCTTCCTGCTCAGGGGGCAGAGTATGCAGAGGACAACTGTTCCAGACTAAGGCAAAAAAGGCATTCAGTACCTCAGCCTTTTACTTATCACTTGTCACAGTGTTTCCCCATGAATCCAATAAAGTTCAGTCTTTTCATCCTGGTTGAGGTGGATGATCCCTGAGCGAGTGGGGGCCAGGAAGCCAGCAAGGGAGCCGCGACCCTGCCACGCCATGTCCCGCCTGCCTGCGGTGATGCCCGCGCTGCCCAGGCTGCAGCTGGGAGCTGGGCAACCCTGGGGGCAGCTTGCAGGTGGCACCATCTGCTGCCGGTGCCTCAGGAACAGCCCCTGTGCCAAAACAACCCCGACTGCCGTGGTACAGACCGATCCCAAACAGCTTCCCTAGCAGAGCGGCCCCCTAGCCCCATCACACTGCATTTAAATCGATATATTTCATGTGTTCTTTAAATTTGTATCACATATTTGTATTATACTGGTATCTTCTTTATCAATGATCTGGAAAGGCATCAAGTGCCCCTCAGTCACTTTGTGGGTGACACCAAGTTGGGCAGGAATGCTGATCTGCTCGAGGGCAGAAAGACTCTGCAGAGGGCTCTGAACAGACTGGATTGATAGGCCAAGGCCACTGGTATGAGGTTTAACATGACCAAGTGCCAGGTCTTGCCCTTGAGAGCCCCCCTCGTGCTGGGTCGCAACAACCCCAAGCAGCACCACAAGCTGAGGC
>VWZQ01011086.1:100882-134815 GCA_013397015.1 Myiagra hebetior | reverse complement strand
GTCACCATTGCTGTAGGAATTTTAAAAATGTGTAGATGTGGTAGGGACATAGTTTAGTGGTGGGCTTGGTTTACGGTTTGACTTGATGATCTTGGAGGTCTTTTCCAATGCAAATTATTCTAATCTGAGCAGCACGAGTTTCCTCATCCTATTGCTTCAACAAGAAAATGCTGCCTTTCTTTAAAAAGTGTTATAGAATCATGGACTTCCTGAGTTGGAAGGGACTCACAAGGATTACTGAGTCCAGCTCCTGGCCCTGCACAGGACACCCCAAGCATCACTCCGTGTGCCTGAGAGCGATGTCCCAACGCTTCTTGAACTCTGTCACACTGGTGCTGGGACCACTTCCCTAGGGAGCCTGTTCCAGTAAGTGCTGAACCACCCTCTGGGTGAAGAACCTTTTCCTAATACAGAATAATATAATGGTTACAGTTGGAAGGCATTTTACTTTTAGAAGACCATTAGAAAACCGTCTTTCATATTGTATGATCAAAAGAAATTTTTCCCTATGACACTTTCAAGAATTTTTATTGCATAAGGATAAAGAGCAGAAATGGTGAGGCAAAACTTAATACTCTAAAAGGTAAGTCCCATGCAGGACTTACATATTTCTGCATCAGTTTTAAATTACAGCAGATTTTAAAATAATGTTCAGAACACTGTGAAACACCACAACAGTGATGTTTCCCAATTACTTGAACAGAAGGAAAGGAGACCCTGAACTGAAACAGTGTACTCATGGAGGTCAGCAATTCTAGACTTATATAGTTCAAAAGAAAAGTCAGATACACGAGGTCTGTCTAGAATATATACTTTATTATTTGCAGTCTGTGTAAATTTTAATATGTGACTGAATTTCTACACCGTTTTCTCTGTTCAAGCACATCCTGGTCTTTTCCAGCCACCCAGTCAATTGCACCTTTAATATGTACAGTCAGTATTTATGAATATTGCATATGCATCTATGAACTTAGAAAAATAACATGCAAGGAAAACTGTTACCATGAAACTGATAAAAAATAAAGATAGGTAAAACAGTCAATCCCCTTTTTAGTGTGTTATGGCTTTGCACCAAGTATCAGATGTCAAAACAGCTTCAGATGCTTCTTGTTAAAGGCACTTACTGTTCTTCAAATACACTTTCACATTTAGTTCTATTGCATTAGGAAGTGTATCTCTGGGATCATACTTTCATAACACAGCAGAACAGTCCAAAAAGGCAGCATTAATAAAAAGGAAAAAAGGGGGGCTTATATTAAAATATGAAAATACCAAGAATTAACACAAACTTTAAGGATTTGGTCCTTATAAAACAGGCAACAGCATTCAGGCAATAGTGATTTCTTTTCATAGACACTGACAAAATAATATCCCCAAAAAATGAACTCTTCCAGTTCCAGTGTATAGATATGTCTGAGTCGAGTAGCGTACCCTCTAACACCACCCCCAGAAAAAATATAGCTTTTCAGGACTAACTACTGCTCCACTTTGGCTGCAAAGGACGAAACCTCAAACGAGTGTTAGACGTGGACATACTAGCAAGCCTACAATTCTGTGTCTCTGTATCTGGATGGCTGTCCATAATAGCCCTTCTTAGAGTGGTCTGCCAGCTGCCGGCGGTATTCCTCCTCCTCCTCCACATCACTGCCGTAACTGACGCGGTTCTCCAGGTAAGGCCTAACAGGAGGCTTCTGGGGTTCTGGAGGCCTGGAGCTAACACAGAACAGGAAAAGAGAGATCATGTCTACTCCTGTTATGAAAAACTGAAAAATAGTTGTACTTAATATCAGCTTTATGGCCACATACAGCTTAGAAAGGCAAATGGAGCAAATTAAACCCCTTCTAACCAATAAAAAACTGCATGACTATGGTAAACCTATCTGGAGAGGCATCTTATTTCCACCAAGCTGGGGGATGAGGCTCAGATTTGATCTGCTCAACCTACCTGGAAAAATGCCAAATTTAAAATTTTAAACACCCCTGCACACACACAGACATCAATAGCTTTACAGCACTCTATTCCCTCAGCAGGGATGTTTTCAGCCTTGCTACTGCCCTCACTGACATGTCCCCTTAACTAGTTTTGCACAGTACTTTTTCTATGCCTCCTTCTTCTTTTGCATCCTCAGTCTTCTGTCTCAAAGTCCAAAGACTTCTTATGTGACATTTCTTAAATCCGTAGCCTTTTCACTCAAATTTGGAGCCTTTTCACTCAAGGCTCTCCCTAAGGCTCTTAGCCTTAAAAGTGGGCAGAAATAACCCACACATTTGCTTTCTATACACTGTGGTGCTACACATTTGACCTGACATTAAGCAGACATAGAAAAATAGAATCTGTCAAGGAAGGGTATTTCCTCAGTTTCAAAATCCATGATTTTTGCAACACAGATTCTGGAAAAACAATATGGTATTCCCCTTACATCTTTCTCCCAGGGCTTAAATACTCCCTTCTACACCAATCATTAACATTCCCGTAAAAAGTCAACAACACTGATTTCTGCATCTAAGCAAATACTCTGCAAATACGGTGAAAGATTATTTTTCGTTACTTTCATAAAGCTTCCAATGCTATATAAAAAAATGTAAGCTTTTCCGAACCTGCCAAGAAATCCAGAAAATAACAGTTTATTTACTGGGACATCAAAGCATTTGACTCACTAGGAAAAAAAGTCCCATTCCTATTAGCTATTACTAAGATGCAAGAAAACTGAAGAGTCCAAAAGAGCAGAAAACAAAATCCATCATGCAGTGTGTTAGTTCTTGCATAGGTGACTGCTCTATCATAGGAATGTGCAGTGTGGAGGGTAAGATGACACAGTGGTCAACCCATACAGAACTCACTGAATTTTAATGAAAGACTGCTACTTTCATGAGACTTGATGGGTCACCTGAGACAACTTTCATCCTTAGTTTACCTAGCCACACTACGTATCTGTAAGGAATAAGCATTTAAGTAATTAAGTGTTATTAGAACAGCAATTGTTTCTTAGGATAGACTAACAGTCATCAAGTATCTAGCAGAGGTAGAATGGACATCAGAGAACATGAATGCAGGCCAGCTTCTGTGTAATACTGACTGGGACAAAAAAACTGGCTCTGAAAATATTTCAGTGAAAGAATATAGTGTTTGTTCCTAGATGACTTAAATACTATGAATGAACTAAAAGAAAAAAAAAAGACTGAAATGAGTTCCCTGAAAAGTTCACTAAAATTTTGTCCCACGTTTGCAATAATCTTTGAGGCATGACAAAAAAAATGATATGCCAAGGCAGGATGACTTGTATGAACAAAAACTGGCAAGATTGGTTTTCCTCCTGTTAGTGAAGTCAAGAATCAAGACAGAATGCTTAGAACTGGATACACCTTACCTCACCGGCTGGGGCCAGTTCTGTTCTGACTTCTGTGTTTTGACAGGGACAGCGTAAATATCCGGATGCTTCTGGGCTATTTCAAGCTTTAAAACAAAGTAGAAGAAAATAACTGTTCTTTTTAACTCTATCCATTAGGGATCCTATATAAGGATCTAGGACCTAGCAGGTCACAGCTAAATCTGAAATTAACTAAATTAAATTAAAGCACAAATGGGTAACATCTTATTGATATTCCTACAATTATATAAACTTTTGCTAGAGTAGTAATTCAAACCGTACTTGAGAACAATGGATTGCCAAAAGCAACAGGATTATTGGAAGTCAGGTTTTTATAGTTACAATAGGAAATCTTAAGATACGACCTCTTTTTACATACAAATCCACACAACTGTATGTCACTAAGCGTGGTTTCCCAAACTTCTCACTCCAAGAGCAACACAATGCAAAAGGCATGATTTTCATTGTCAGGACTCTGTTCTATAGGTCACAAAGCACAGGAGGTGGGGAACGCATCTCTTCATACCCTGGCATTTTGGGCCTCTTGTAGCTCTTGCATTCTTTGCATCCTTGCCTTGTGATCCATCTCCTCAAATATTTTTACTTTCCTCAGTACTGATTTTGGAGTATTTTCTTGTTCGCTTCCTTCCTCTTCCAATTTTGCCTCCTCCTCCTCCTCTGCAGGCAGGGCTGCTGGCTGGGAGTTTCTCAGAATGGGACGCCCAAAGGCAGGTTTCACAGAAACAGGCGGTGGTGCTGCTTTTACTGATACAGTTGAAGTCTCACTGCTGACAGCAACATTACTTGATTTGGAGTCATAATTCTTGGGGAAGTCATATGGATCCTCTTTGTTTTGTAACTTTCCCTGTAAGTAGAAAACCCACAAGGTTTACATCAGCAACTTTATAGTATTAGTTTCAAAAGAGGGCTTTAACTTGAAAGTAATCACTTTGCCTATGTATTTAAAAGTGTCAGTCTTCATATGATGTAACACTTGAAAGATATTTGAACTGCTGCAACATTTTGGGCATATGCTCATGGACTACACATCAACCTAGAGAAGACCAGGACATTTAGACTTTTTTGCCCTATTTGTTAAGAATTACCAGAGCTACGTGTATTAGAGAGCAGCACAGAGAAAACTGATGCCTCAAATAATTTTTCACTCTTAAATGTGGAGTATCATTTAAATCATTTAAAATTTAGAAGTGCACAGAACCCAATTCTGTTTTACAGTCCACTTTTGTTTTCCCTGCACATGTTCTACTTTGCCCTATCCTCAGCACACTTGGACTGTATTTTGAGTATTTAGAGTATATGAGGGCACCACTCCTCACAAAGAAAAGACTTCAAGGTCAGGTGAATTAAAAAATTTCTAAAATATAACTTAGTGTCCAAACACTATAACTTTTTCCCTCCTGCATCAGGTGGTAGATTCTGATTTTGTGCTTCACAGTAATAGACATCATATTTGCTTTTCCGGGTGACTAGTCTACTTTTGATCTTGCTGAGCTAAAAAAGTTCCTCTCAGTTTGTTAGAAGATACAAAAAAAGATCTTACTTTCTTATTCCATCTAGAAATTATATATTGGAGATCACATATATTTCAGAAGAACTCTTATCCAGTAAATCTTTCTGTTTGATCCTGCAACATTTTCAGTAATTTCTTCTGTCCACATTTAAAATGTTTTCTAGTCCTTGATCATGTCTATAGCATTTTCCAGTGTGCCACCCTGGAGAGTTCTTCAGAAAGAGAACATTTGTACTCAGATTTGTTTCTACAAATTTACCTTAGGTGGTTCAGGCTTGAATGCTGGAGGTGGACTTGGTTCCCTAAGGATCTCCCTGCTACCAGCTTTTCTCAACTGAGCCCTTGGTTCTGGAGTAAATTTTTTTAGACTCTATGAAAGAACATAAGAGAAAATCACTGCAGTAGCCAGTAATTCAATAATTTTTCCTCTCTCTCAAGCTTATGACTCTGGGAACAGTAACCAGGAGCCACAAGACTGCCAGCAACCTGAAGTTCAAGGTGATGAGATGCCATCAGGAAATCTATAAAGTTAGGCAGAAAAGCAGAGCTATTATTATTTCTGTTTTTCACAGTGTAGCACTAAAACACTATCAGAAGCAAGATAAATCTGCAGTTAAAAAAACCTCTCTGATTTTTAAGCCACACATAAAGGGTTTTTGGAAAAGCCCAAAGTTCAGTCTCATTGAAAAATCCAATCATCTCACCTCCTCGTGATACACAGGTTCAGAGGATCGGCTAACAGATGAAATCCTTGGTTCCTCCAAAGGCTCATCAAGTTCATTGTCAGTGTATGCACCACCTTCTCCATCTGTATCCTCGAGGTCACTGATCAGCCGACTGTCACAGCTCAAATAGTCAGCACCCATGGCAGTAAGGTAGGACATACGATCATCTGCATCATCTTCCATGCCATCCATCTAGAGAAAAGTAAGTAAGAATTGCAACAAAGACTAAATAAATTAGAATTAAAGTCAAGTTAAGACTCAACATCAGGCCAAACCCTTAGGAATGACTTTGTGGAACTGAAAGAAACTAATGCAGAATCATAATGAAAAGTCCTGTAAAAATGTATCCGTCATCATCATTCTCCTCTAGCCCACAGCATTAGTAATGAAAGCTTCAAAGTATAACAGAAGGAACAGTAATGGGTTTTTTTGTTACGGACATACATCAATTGACTATTTGTCAAGCCTGTCAACCAGTGACAAATGAAATTTTGAACAATTTTTACTGGCAAGAGATACTTTGAGACATTTGTACAGTTCCACAGAGTAGGGACTGGCTGCTTACCTTTCCTTCTGATACCCATACTGCTTCTCCTTGCTGTTGCTGGATTGTATCCTTCAGGCTACCATACCAACCATCATTGGCTGAATTCAAATTAATGGTTGCTGTAAAAATTGAAGGAAAGGTAAATGCAATACAATCCTTTATCCATTCTTTGCTATTTAACACTTTTTGGTTTAGGTATGTGAGAGTGTTAAACAGCCACTTCATTTAGATCATTGACAGATGCATGATAATTTTATTTTATTGTTGGTCCATTTCCAAGCATATTAAATCACTTATCCTTTAATGGCAGTATACCAGCTCACAATTTCTTCTGCATTAGAATTTGGCAGAACAAGGAACTTTGAGAAAAGTCAAGGAAGGCATTACTCATACCCTTTTAGTTCCAGCCTGCATAAGTTAATACGCAGAGTAATAAGTAGATGTCTCGAGACTCACACAGTGACACACACTACTCTCTTAGTAAGCAGGTTAAACATTCTTCCTTACCTGTAAAGAGGTGGGAACAAGTTTTCTTCAGTTTGTTTGCTTGCTCATAAAGTTTTCTCGAGCTCTTGTTTGATGTAGAACATAGCCTTTGTCTCATGGTCTTCACACCCTGCTTACTGTCTGGGTTAAGGAACACCACTATTGGAAACCACTGGGTGTAATTTAGCAGGTCCACTGCCTTAGGAGTGACATCCAACAGAGCATGTTTATCCTGTTAACAAGAAAGGCCAGTCAGTGTGGTGCATGTGGGAACAAGTGGAGGCAATTGGAACATGGGACCCTAGGAAAAGCAGGATATTTATGTCCAAATAAGACCACAACTTGTGGGATCACATTTAGAATGTTAAGAGCAAGTAGAGCACTAAATGGCAGTAAAGCCTCCATGGCAAATTCAGAAAGCATATAGTAAAACAGATTCTCCTCTATCCAAATTCAGAATGGACTTGAGAAGAAAATGTAACTTCTAATATCAGGTCCAAAGCTATAAAAGTTACCAAAACTGCTGTTGAAAAACTTCGAAACAGCCTTATCATGAAGCTTATTACAGAAATAGATGCAGTGAAAATTTGAGTACTCTGGAAGTTTTAGGAGCAAACAAATCAAACACCATGCCTTTGAGCATAAGCAGTTTTCAGAGAAATGCCCTACCTGCTCAATGATTTGCCTCACAGTGTTCAAGCGCACCACCCCAGTTGACTTCTCCGAACCTGCGTCTCTGGGTTCTGTCTCTGCAAAGACAACATTTCAGGTTACCTAGGGTGGCCAGGATGCTGTGATTATTAAGTTACCCATTTTCTCAGTTAAGGAAGAAAAAGACACCAAGAGGACAACTTACTTGCTGTCTGGTATAGGTGAGGCAAATCATTTGACAACTTCTCCATAGCAACATCTGCAATAGGGCCAAATATCACCACAGGTCTCTTAAAACCAGCTGAAAGAAAAATATTTGGAGAAAAGAGAAATCTGATAAGACTGGTTTTATATATAAAAGACAAGACTCTCAGTTACTATGCAAAGTTAAGAGTAAGTTGAAGGTATTAAAAATATATTTTAAAAAACGTATTTCTCAGAAGTTTGTGCAAGAACATAATAGAGAAAACTACTTTTACCAGCTGACAAAGTAAGAGACTGTTTTGATTTAACAGCTTTCTTATTCCTTCTAATGGAATTGTATTTAGAAGATTTGACATCTGAAAACATACAGCAGATCTTAATTTATCTTAGCATCCATCAAAACTGCATGAACCTTGACACAGTGGGTTTTGTGTGAATAAAGACACAAATGATAAACAACTGCAATGCAGCTTGAAGAAGCAAAGAAATACGAAACCATACTATTGCTCATGCCGAAGCAAGTGCAAACACAGTCCTCAGAGTTAATGGGAGAATGCCATTACCCCAAGTCTTCATCTTGGTATCTGGGATCTCCTTTAAAATACTCTTTAGTGTTTGTTTTGTTCCAGAATACTGTCATGTGCTACTACCCAGAAAATCAGCTTGATCTGCTCAACATCACTAGTAATATGATAATTTACAGTCATGGAGACAGACCACATGAACCATGATTACATTTGGACAACCCATTGAAAATACTGAGGTTCTATTTGCTCTGAAGCTATGGTTGAAGTGCTATTTATAAAGATTGAGGTTGATCCCAGGCATATGGATTGTCCTTTCAAAGCTAGACAAGAATCTGAGGAAACAAAGAAAGCCCTGCTGTTTTTTCCCTTTTTCATTTTAAACTTTAAAACTGGCAGGTGTAATTTGGAGGCAAGAGAGAACAACAGCAGTTTAAATGGGTTAAAAAGCTTTCTTATAATTAGTAGTATCCAGAAATTTCCATTCTGATAAAAATGTCATCCCCTCCTGTTATGGTAATTTAACATTGTTAGAAGTTGTTGGAAATCACTTTCTCAGCTGACCAGACATTTGGATGCTAAAGCAGCCAGCAATAAATGGGCAGCTGGCTCAAAGCAGTCTCACTTACCTTCACGCAGCTGAACACGCTCGTAAGCTGGGAATTTTGTGCTCACAGATACAATAGCTGTCAGATCTTCACGACTCTTCCTCAGATTCTTCTTTGCTCCAGATCGCTGGCCACGTGTTCTCCAGAAATCTGCCCTGTCACTTGAGCCATCCTTTTGGGCATTTTGAACACTGGCCATCTGTTCAGCTCTGGCAGAGAAAGCAGAGAGTTCAGAACCAGTCAAAAAGGGCAAGGGTGCTTTCACTGAAGAAAAATAGGTTTTGAATTTGCAACAGGTAATTTGCCAGATAGATAGGAAGGAGTGGAGGTAAAAGCAGACAAGTTCAGGTACCTTTGCCTCAGAGCAAACACATTGTCAGAACAATGCTCTAACTTGCCACACCTCCAAGTTGCTGGGCAGGAATGAGTCCTGAGCTCTTAAAATGGTCACTTAACACAAGCATAAATGAAAGAATGCGAATGCAAAGAGGTGGTGAGACAGGGCAGCTCAGAACTGAAGGCCCAAGAAATTACCGTCACTATTCTCCTCTCCATTAGGCCTTAAAAGTTAAGTCACTAGAGCATAGAAACAAAGGCTGGTTTGGTCAGCTCAGTTAAGAGAGAGGAGAAAATGTACACAGCAGAAAACAGACAGGCGAGTTACAGGGAAAACAGACAGGGAGTCACATTAGAAGCTTATTTCATAACTTGTGTGTACCATGTAATTGTGAGCTTTTTCTTCCATCGTAAAATCACAACCACATCCAAGAACTTGAAAGCTACAGTCTAAAAACTCAGCTACAGTCTGGTTGTTTTTTTAGGGTGTTTTTTTTTTCTGGTTAATTGTAATCCTTTTACTCATTGTACCCATCTGGACACTTACTATTACCGCCCATGAATTTTGACTAGGAAAGCATATTTAAGCAAAAATGATGCTGTGGTTCACTCAATATTTCACACAAAAATACAGACTACAGCTACCAAAAAAACCCAGCCTTAGCATAAATACTTAAAACACTATCCATAAGGATATACATAAGAAATTCAAGCACTGAAGTTCTTCTAAAAGATTAATCGTCAGAGTATTCTTGCACACAGAGTTGTGAGCTTTCTAAGGTTAAGGGGTTTTGTTTGTTTAGTTTTTTTGTTTGGTTGGGGTTTTTTGTTTGTTTTGATTTGATTTGGTAGGTGTGGACAGACAAAGAAGAAGGTGGGGATAAAAAGCAAAAAGCGAACTAAAATAGGACCCACTACCCATTTTCTGGAGGAGGAACTGAAGCAGCTAGTGCTCAAAGCTTGGTTGATTGCTGAGACAGAAGCACTAGGTCTGTGCTGTAAATACATGATCTAGTATTTGATCTAGTACACCCTCTCTCATTGTCTCCTTGCGTAATGCCATGGTTCTACAATCTGCAGTTTTTACAGGCACGATTCTTGTAAAAGTAAAGAAAAAACAATTTATTCATTTTTATAGAGGGAAACAAAAAGGAAGACAGGTATGACATAGGAAAAATAACTTGGCGGGGAAAAAAAATCTTACTTTGAACAATGGGCAGGAAGACATGGTACCACCTTACCTGCTCTTATTTGGAATGAGACCCTTTTCCAGTTCATTTCCAATTCTCACAGCCAGCCAGTTTCCCAGTTTGCCATCATACAGTGTATCAACTACTCTAAAGATCTCCCCTCTGGTGAATGCTAAGCTCTGTGGTGACTCTTTTTCACACTCAAAGTGACTCCTGATGAAGAATGAATCTCCTCTGCCACAGGCCATGATGTCTCTGTAGACTAAAACAAGACCTCCCTTTTAGTTTATATCTTTTTACACTTGAAAGAAAGATTAAGCAAGTTCTTGCAAATACAGCTTTTAAATTCTAAATGTCTGCTCAGAAAGATGTGAAAAATCAGACTTTCATTCACATTCACATTCATTGCCCTACACATATTTATCAGGAGTGTTCCATACTTGTACGTGTACAGCCCTTACAGCTCCAGGGCAAGGAGGTTCTTGCACATTCCAAATGCAAAAGGCAGTTATGGTACTACAGTCTTACAGTCTTCTTTCCTTTTCCCAACAGGAAAGCAAGAAGCTTTGCTTGCTTCTGAACAGCTCATGAATAAAACTGTCCATTTGCTGCTGACTGCCAAGGTTCAGCAGAAAAGGAATGATAACAGCAAATCTCCTCCAGCTGCTACAGACAAAAAAGCAGAAGAACAAACAGTACATTACCACTTTTCAGGATTAATAGTTGCTATTTGCTAATAATGAAAGACATGGAGAAGTACTCTGAAAAACACATCACACATGCAGCCTTGTATGTATGGAATACAGCTATCCTCTCAGCTAGTGAAAAGAGGAGTAACTAAAATGCTATCAAAAACAAGCACAAGAGAGATTATCTGTGGTTTCACCGACGAAGCACAGCTTAAAAGCTTCATACATACACATATATTGTTTTCAAAGCACCTACCTTCATATTTGCTTTGAGCCAAAATTGTCACAGTTTCACCCTTGGGAATTTCTAAGAGATACAAAACGGCTTCTTCCCGAACAATGCCTCTGAAGTCTTGAGTGTTTACCTACATACCAAAAAAACCCCACAAAAACTGAAAAATCAGCAATAAAAAGAATAACCATTCTTTTTATTTCATTTTTCTTTCATCTGAAAATATCTTAAATATTCTCTTCCCTTATTATTTTTAAGAAGTCAATACAATTGTCTCTTGTGAATATTTTATTCCAGCTATTAACAGTAATCTTTGTGAAATAACGAAGTTCCTGTTGTACACTGCTAGATTGTTTCTTCAACTTTAACAGCCTCCAGAAGGGGCAAGAGAAAAGAGGTAGAGAGAAAATTATATTAGCCTTCCATGTGGATTTTCAGGAAAAGGCAGAATGAAGGGAGTAAGTGCCACAGATGATACAAATCAGAAACTTGAAAATTAAATCACCACAACCCAAAGAAACTGAAGATGAAAGAAGAAAATTACGATGGCCCAAATTTTTTCCCCCTCTAAGATTAGGAAGAAACATTGTGCAAAATATTTATTGCCCCATCTTGCAGCATTTTTCTTGATTAATATTTAACTACTCCTTTCACAACATCATAAACTAACTAAAACTAGGTATACAATTCTCCTTCAAATACCCACTTCTGTAAGATCCCTCCACCATATATACACCCTTCCAAAGCAATAATTTGATTTCCTAAGCTCATAATTTCTCCCGTATTTCGACTAAGAAGCAAACAAGAGTATACAGAAGTTATTTGCTCTTCAGGGACACATACTCATACCTTAAGAATCTGATCTCCTTCCTGCAGTCCCTCCTGATCAGCTGAGGTACCTTCTTGAATTCCAGCAATAAATATCCCTACATCATTTCCACCAGCCAGTCGTAGACCCACGCTGTCCCCCTTCTTGAATCTCACCATTTTTGTATTAGGACTACAAGATTTACAAACAGAATAAGGAAGTAAGCCCAGATATTAAGCATATAACAGTATTAGGATGTCAAAAGAAAAAAAAATTGCAACTCCTCAACAATACCATATTAATAATATTCTTATGCCCTTTATTTCACTATATAGGCTGTACTTGTCCAGGTAACTCTTCAGTGAAGGCAGAAAGCAGAGTATTTGTATTTTTCAGTGTGGGAAATGAACTAGCTAGAGTGGCTAAGTGGCATGCACAGACTTGACTGAACATGGAAACAGGTCTCTGTTTTTGAAGCCCCAAAGTAGTTCCCTACCTACTCTATCCTCTCTCATATGAATACCTGTGGTTTTTGTGAAAACAGACTGAGTTATGAGTAATCATACTCATTGTTTTTTCTTCTATAATTTAAAGAACTGTCACATGAATTAAACTGATCTAACTATTTTCTTTACTGTTTAATGTGTTTGTTAGAAGTCTTCAAATTTTCTTGTAATGAGAAATATTTCCAAGTATAATCTACTGAAATGTTAACAACTAACCCTTCCACACTGCAGTGGAAGAGACTACTGGACTAGGCTCAGCTTTTTTGCTGTCAGAAAAGCTGTATGCCTGAGTGACCTTCCAACTCAGAGGACACTACTTATCTGTCAGCCATTCTCAGTAATACCCTAAGCCTGTATTATAAATTCCCCTTCACCAAAATAATCACTTGATTAATTTGCACATCAGTGACAACATATGCAGGGTCCAACCCAGAAAAGATCTGAGAATCAAATCCATTTAAGAAAATACACCAAGCTACAGAACATTTTCAAAACTTTAGGCTTCTCCTTACAATCCCAGCACTCCCATTTCTTCAATTTCTGTATTTGGAAACTCTCAAAAGAAAACATGCAAATTGATTTCCCATATTAATAAAAGTAAAATAAAACAAAACTCTTCCAAATGTTCCCATGCAAGCCCAGAAACACAGGGTGTTCTATACTTTTCAGGTAGATACCAGGCAGACGTTTCTAAAACTAAGTTGAACTCCAATAACATCAGTTAGAAGCCACGTCACCTCTTCTCGGCATTAAGCTATGAAGGGAGTATCACTCCAAATGGGAGAAAGAACACAAACCCATGCAGCCAAGAATCAAGTACTGGTCACTGGAAGAGCACTGAGTGCAAAAGAACTCAGCAAGTGCCACCTTACCCATATATCGCTTCATCTTCCGGGCTGGGTTTAAGAATTGTTCGTGTAACTGCTTTTGGCTGAGGCACTAAATGTAAAAGAAACACAAAAGAAGTTACTGAGATATTGGAAAAGTTACAAATGGCAGCAATTTTTAGCTATCATATAGCAATCAAACCCTTAATGACAAAGATTAACACAGATTTACAAATCAAGAATGTCTCACAAAAATTCATTTATTTCTATGTTTTTGATTCTTGAAAAAGAACAAAACGTTTAACAAGGGATATGCAACTCTTTCATGCAAGCTAGATCAGACTTTATTCATCTGCTTAGGCACTAGGCTAACACAGCAGATGTTCTAGGAGAGTATTTGCTTTTTTCAGGTGGTAATTCTAATAAGCAACTGCTGTCGAATAATAGCAGTTATTTCTTCCCTGCACCACAAAGCAAAGACATACTCTTCACCTATGTATCAGGGCGAGTCTGACATGAAGAGCATACCAGCTTTGTCAACATGGTTGAGGGAATAGAGACTCTGTGGCCAGAGGAAAAAAAGGCAACCAAAACCTTCAGGTTCTCACCTGCTGGGTCATCTTGGTACTTCAGTTCTTTGTTTGAGTCTACAGCTGTAACAGCAGGAGTAGCAATGTCACCAGTTGATTTGAATGGAGTAGGCATTGCTCCCATTCTGGACATCCTACTGGAGGGATCCTCTTTTGCACTAGAAGAAAGAAATAGAAAAAAAGTGTCAGGAAATAAGATAAAAATGCATATATTTGAATAATTTCTTTGACAAGCATGATAAAAGTGAACTAGAGAAGACCCATTCTTACTTTGGTTTCTCTTTCAGTTTTTCATTGGATGAATGTGAATCTAGATCAGAATGATGTAATCTGTCGTCTTGAGGGGAGAATGATCTGTTTGACTCTATTTCAGAAATATCTGTAAAGAGAGTGGCAAATCAAGAAATGCAAGATTTGTTTAAGTAATCTGCTCACCTGATCACCATGTGTAGTTACAAAGTTTTCACGTATAGGATACACTGAATATTTCAGTCCACTCTTGTTTCAAGTTGGATTTGACAAAGGTTCAAAAAGTGCCTTTTAGTGTTCCACCCCTCCACCCTCCCAAGATATTTCAGGAAGGTCTCACGCAACCTTTGAGAACCACATCACACACTTCTTTGAGCATACAACAGTTGCATTAGCTAGTGTTAGCAGGCTTTGATTTGAAGTATCATGGAAGTTTCCAAACTGAAGACCACCTTCACATCAACAGTCCTCACATCATTGCCTTTCAGTGGCAAAGGAAACAGAGCGGCCCTCAGATTTGAACTGCACCTCAGACTTCACAGTAAAACCTACAGAAAGTTTCACCCTATATTCTGACACCAGAAAAGCAAGCATCTTGTTTGAGATAATATAACATCCTGCTCCCCCAAATATTCTGAGCCCTTCCCAAAGCATGATAATGCTAAGAGATACAGCTCATACGTGTCTATAGAACAGCACTGGGAATAGAAACCAGTTACCCAGGGGCACTTAATTTCCTCTTGTCATGACATTTCTTCCCTTCATTTGAATGCGGCCACCAATGTTAATTCCCTCAAAAGGAGAGACCAGTCCAATGCACTTGTTTTCAAATTTTTTATTAAAGAATCTGATTTGCTTGCTCCAAGAAGTAAGACTGATTTTGCCAGACCAACATTGGTTCTTTTATCTCTGCCCCTTTCTAAAATGTAATTATATGGTTACTACAAAATTATTTTCACCTAAAGAAAGGGGACTTGATGCTTAACAGACTATTACTTAGGTTTGTTTATGTTTCCTTATTTTTCTTAAATAACCTAATATCATTCTACCATAGCAAAACAATATAAGCTCCATTCCGTCCTTGCACAGAGTCCAGAACTTTGGATCCACATTAAACCTCACCATCCATTTCTGAGTCACTGTCGTTCAGAGAAGGAATGTTGAGCAGCGTCTGCTTTCGGTCCCTGAGAACAACCAGCTGGAGTTTCCCACGTGATTTCTCAATCAATTTTCGGGCATCAGCTAAAGACATGTTCTCTGTCACTGTACCATTGATCTGGACATAAAAAGGCAACAATAACAAACAAGTCCACATTGTGCTCAGATTTAGTAGTGAACATGACTATAACATAACTTAGTTCAGAATAACCACCAAAACCAGTGCCTGCCAAACTGCTAGCAGTGAAACCAGAACAGACCTTGAGAATGATATCTCCTTCATGAAGGTTGCCATCTTTGGTTGCTAGGCCAGTACGGGTCATTTCTTTTATGAAGATCTGACTTCCAAGACGGAGTCCATATTCTGGAACCAAGAAGATAATCCACTGTATCTTAAAAGATGAGCAAGGATGCATTTTTTAAAAAACTACACGGTGTACATGCATCAAACACCATTATACCATGAGAGGAAAACAAAAAAAAAGAAAAAACCACAAGCCTAGTAAATCCACTTCACCCTAAGCTGAGTCTCTGATATCTGTGCTGCCATCATAACACGAACCAGCAACAATCCAAAACCAATTACAGTTGGACAATTGGTCTGCACCTCCAGCAGCAAAACCACGCCTTTGTTCTGGAGCTGCTTATTAACATACTGGACTAGCTCCTCTCTGATTCGTATTTTGCCTGGTTGAGGGGAAAAAGGGTCAAAAAGCACCAATAGAGGTATTTATTTTCATCAGTTACCCCTGTCCTATCTGTACTCCAGGAAATGTCTTGGTTGTTACAGGCAAAGAAATTTTTTTTTACTCCCCTGCCCCCTTTTTTCCCTGTGATTTAAATTACTTGGGTCAGTATATTTGCTATTTAAAAAGAAAGGCAACATCCTTAAAAAAACGTGCATCCTAGAAGAACAAAATGTTGTTCTCCTATAAAAGATCACCACATTTCAGCAAGTTTGCAATGTATGCCTATGAATGGCAGAAATTATTACAGTAGAGCTAAACATAAAAGATTACAAATGAACCTTACATTTCTCATTATTTGTATACCTATCTGCATTATCTTTACAAGTAGAAACTTTACATGCAGAGGAAGAAGAGGAAGAAGGAAAAAGGAACTGTTGTCAGACTCAATGAAAAAAAGAGATTAACTCCTGCATACAAAGTTTAATTAGCAAAAAATTCCTAAAATTACAGCAGGGCAGAACAGGAAAAAACCCAACAACCACAGCCAGCTCCTCCAGAAATAAACCATCACCTCCCACAAGAAATTCCAAACAGAGAAGAATGCACAACCTAATCTCAGACATGCCTTCCAGCACAAGTCTTCACAATGAAAAAAAGGTCAGGCTTTTGGCTTTCATTTATACACTTCAATACTCAGCAAAGAAAGGCTGAAATACTGCTATTTCAGTATTTCAGCTGCTGCTATGCCAGTGTTTTTTAATGACCAGAACCAAACAAACCTTATTATTAAAGGTAGAGTCTACTCTTCACCCTTTCTAGCTAACCCTTTTGTAGTCATGCCAAATGTAATCTGAACCATGATCAGATCCATGTTTTCCATCAGAACCAGAAAAAACGGGCAAAGAAAATGGAAAACCAAGGACACAGTGGCTTGGAAAGACTGAAATTATGTGGGTGAACAGATCTTTGTTCAAAGGTAAAGTTCAGGGTGCTGGGGAAAAAGCATCCCAAATCAGCCAGGAAGAAAGAAAGAACAACTTAAACCATCAGTTAGAAAAGTCAACACTTAATTCGTAAAAGCAGAAAGTAATTCTGCTCTTCTCCTTTCCCCACCAAAACCCATGCTGTATTGAAAGCTGATTCCTCTCCTCCCCTACTATACCCACCTTCATTATGTCTGCCCTTTGTTAAGAGAACACTGATTGGTGCACTCTGATCCTGTGGTCCGATGTACTCATGCTGGTGGTGTATTTCAGGTGAAGGACTGCGGGAACGAAGCCTGTCCCGACTATGACTCCTCATTTCCCTGCCATATCTAGGATCAGATAAGGATCCATGACTGTAACTGGGTGGGCTGTAGTCTCCTCTGTAGTCCCGTTCATAGCCACCATCCCTGTCGATGCTCCTTCCCCTGCTCCGATCTCTTCTGTAGTCTCGATCCAAGCTCCTGTCAACGCTCCTACCACGACTTCGATCACGGCTGTAGCCGCGTTCCCTGTCACGGTCTCTGCTTCGGTTACGCCCTCGGTCTTGCTCATCTCTATAGCTCTGATCCAGGCTGTTTCCCCAGCTTTGGCTGCGCCCTCCGTTCCCACTGTGCCAGCTTCTCTCACTATAGCCGCTCCGAGCACTTTTGCCATCAAATTCTGCATGGTCGTCCATGACATCTAAAGCTCTGTCCTCATAGTCAAGGGAGGGGCTTCTCTTCAGTGCAGCAGCTTGCACTTTCCTCGGTCTTTTCACTACCTGTTCAGTACAATATGAAACAAACAAACAAACAAACAAACTCCTATCAAAGATCAGAATGCAAAATTGAACAGATGAATATTCTTCATGTTTCAAATAGAGAGAAGTTGGGGAAAAAAAGAAGGAAAAACAATGTTCCATTTATTATTTGACAAGATCTGTGTATGCAGGACATAATTTGCCTCACATAACTTGTATTTTGTACCACTCGTTATTTAGTAAGATAAGCATTATAAAACAAACATTTTATTCTCAGTTTTTCAACAAGATGACTTTGTGATACTGTTGATTAATTTCCATTTGTTTCACCTGCAGGAACTATGTCTTTGTTTTATTTATTTTGTGCTTTGTTTCTGGCAAAGGACTGCTTTGCTTTATGCCTTTAAAGTACACTTTATAGAAGAGAACCAAAGTCCTGACTGGTTATGCAGGTACATACCACTGCATACTGAATACATTTGGAATTTACTTACGATGGTGGCCACTTTTCCACTTTTCCTAAGCTGCTGAACTGCAAAAGAATGTAGAACATTTTCCATTGGGGTCCCATTAACGATGACCACTCGGTCATTTTCTCTGGATATGGGGAGAGACACAAAAAAGGAAAGACAGTATTTTAGAGGAGTCTCCATGAAAAGAGCAGAACAAAATTTCTTTCCTTTTCAGAGGGAAACTATAAATTTCATTCAGTTCAGCAAGGAGTTTTTCTTTAAAACTGTGTTTGCTATATAAACACTACAATATCTGAATATTAGAAGCAGGTTTTGGTGCACCTAAAACCCAGACACTGAGCAGCACTATTTTTGTGTATATACAAAAATATGTGTTCAGCTTAAGTACATTGCCATAATATTTTTTAAAGAACATTTGTGATGAGTATTCAAACTTTTAATTCTTTCAGGACTCCTAGTTTTTCACACCTAGTGCTAGACTTCTTTCACATAAGAATCTCACGAAAGCTTCAAACTGCTGCAGCCATACCAGTATTTAGGCAAATATTGACAAGTACAACTGCAGTACATTTTTCTGAAAGTCTGGTGTTCAGGTCCCATCTACTTTGTAGAAAGGTAATTGGGAGGAAAAAAACCCAACAGAACTGTAATACAAAAGAAGTCCTCCCTGCCCTAAAACATAGGCCAACTGAGATTACCAACTTTTCTGTTCCGACCTCCAGCGTATCAAATAGACCACTAACTCACCTAAACCCCTATGAAATAGCCCCATAACACTGATTAATTTAACCTCGTAAAATTCATAAAGGCATTTCAATGCAAAAAGTGAAAAAGGTTAAAAATCCTCCAAATTACCACTCCTCATACTCCTCTTATTAGTTTATTCTGGTGACTACTCAGTCACTAACCTTACAGTCAGAGCATTAGCTCAATGAATTACTGGTTATTTTGCCATTTTCTGCTAGATAAAAGAAATCTTTGGTACCAACTATTTTATCTTCATTATAATCAAATCACATCACAATCTTCTTTTTAAATAAGAAGATTATATACTCTAAGCCTCCATTTGTAAGGCACTCTAACTCCTAAATGATTTTTGCCTCTTTTCATATCCTTCCAATTCCTTTTAGTGGATGAGTATGCCAGAACAGCATGCTGTATTTCAGTATCAGTTTCATCCAGGATTATGCAAGAATTAAAATAGCTCTCTGGACATGCATCCAAAGACAGTATTGAACTTAATGTTGTAATATTATATCAATAGGTCCATCTACGTGTGCTCATTTTACCCTAAAAAAGATGATATGATTGTTTTTCCCTTACACTCCGAAGGTTAGGCCTATATTCCTTGATTTGCCGGAGGAACAGCTTTGCATTAATTTTTCTTCAGAATGTGTTTTGTCTGAAAGTGCCCAAATATCTTGGTATTCCCTTGCCATCATCAATATGCCCATGATCTTTCATTATTTCCGGACATATTTCATTCCCAAATCACAAGTGATTATGGAACAGGTTGGATGACAGTGGTGGTGTGCAGGGATCACTGCTACAAAATGTCAGATTTGTACATTTATTTTAAAAATGGTTTGTTACATGCTTTAAAATCACCCTATTATTTGGCTACTCAACAACAACTCCCATGTCAGCCATTTCATTATCTGACCAAAAATTAACTTTGCCAAAAAGGACAGAATCTACTCTCTTCAATTATTATTACTGTACAATTATTTGGCATTCTTTCAAATTGTCTAGTCCTCATCAGGTATTTCAGGTCAAAGGACGAAAAACTGGTGTAGGTTTGAAACTCTCAGTCTACAGATTTAAAATTGTTTGTACATGGTAGATGCTGCCTCACCAAGGATGAAGCTATCAGACAGACAACAGAAACTCTATTTCCATAATCTTTTCTTTCAGATATAAAATAAATATTTAGCAAGCCTTCTTTGGGCTGACTTGAATCATTCTTGGAGACTAATGATTGATCACTGAATATGTTTACTAGAGGAGGAACAAGGAGGATGTTTTAAGATACTATTTCTGCTGTTTCTTTAAATGAAATGCAATCTTGAAAGAAACATACTGAAGTGTTAAAGACTTTTCAACACCACTGAAATTTACTTATCTTACCAAACAACAACTAATACCCCTATGTAGAGTTTACTTGTTTAGGTTGCTTTGTTTTGTTTTTTTTTTTAAACAGACATCTAGATTTTCAAGAGGGCACCAGATCTTGAGGGGACTAGATCAGCAGGATTTCAACCAAGTCTTTCTAAAGGTTTTATGTATTCTACAGCCGTGTCCCTCAAAATGCCAGACAGAGAAAAAGGTGCTTACTGAAGTAATCCATCTGCTGGACCACCTGGGAGAACATCCGAAATGACTATCGATGTTTCACCATTTTCAAAATGAGGGTTATCTCTGCCGCCAGAAACTGCAATCCCAAATCCTCGTTTCGAATCCTTTACAACAAAACCAAATACAACAAAACTTGAATACATTGACAGGAGTTTTGACAGGGAGGAACATAAATGTCTCCATGATGGCACTCCAAGTAGGTATTGTTTAAAATATATGACAGCTGCATGAAGAGTGCTGCAGAAACACAGAGTACCTCTAGATTTGGTAAGAAAGATTTGATTTACACATCCATGTGAACATGATAACAAGTTCCTCTTTCCAAAACCTCTACAGCCTTATGATTGTTAGTAATTAAGTAAAGAACTCACTAAATTTGCCTGCATTTTGCTTTACCATCCCATGGGTTATTCATACCAAATTTATTGTTAGGTGGATTTTTTTTTCTTTTAATGATGCATGGGAAAGTGGAATAGCTTTCCCAGAATCTCATCTTCATTATGACTGCTAAGTAGTTTGTGATAACTACTTCTCAATCAAAATAACAAGATTATGGTTGATTACAAAGAGCAAGTAGTGAACTTATTCATTGTCTATAATCATCCTCTGTCACAATAAACTATTTTAAAAACATAAATTATGTCAAACCTGTCATCATAGAAATAACACATCCATAGAAGTCCTAAGATGGTATTCATAAAATCAAATAAATGCTTCACAGAATGCCAAGGAAGCATGTCAATAGCACTAGACCTAAGAACTGTTAAGAGTAACTGAACTGCTGACAGCAGGTGGGCACAAAACCACACAAGTTTAGTTTTATCAGCTATTTCACATACACATCATATCACTAAAAATTACAAATTATGCTTTTGAACAAAATGTTTAAACATAGTGGCAAAGTAATAAATCAAATTTAAGTCATGCTTTTCCCCGAACACCCACTCAGCATGTGTAGCTCATAATATGTCACCTCGTGTTCCACTAATGCTGATAGTAAGTTATTATTTCTTTGAGGAGAAAGAAAGCAATGTGGTTTTCTTTTAAAACAGCATTTCACTTGCTGCATCTTAGTTTTACAGGAAGCAGTTTGATGCTTTACACCAAAACAATACAGATTCAAAATAATGGTAAAATTCAATGGCAGGGGCTGACACAGCAAGTTCAGTAGCCCTTTGCCATCTCAGTAGCCTGTCTCTGTGGCAAAGAAGTGATGCTAATTTACATGATACCTGGAAATTACAGGTCCTGTCTACCTCTGTAACCTAAAAGCCAACCCTTTCTCTACCGTACTTTCTCACATGAAAAGCTGTGTAGAAAAGATTGTTATTTCACCTGGGGTCATCAAGTTCAGTTCATTGCAGATGTGAAAAAACTTGGGCAGCTCAGTACAGGCTGCTCACTGAACCCAGATCATCAGAACAGCTGGGAAGACCACCACCACTGAAGCCAAAATGCACACCTGGTACTGTGGTGTGTCAGCCTAGCTATTAAAGAACACAGACACAAGTGCTCTATTTTCTTTGATTCAAAAGGACTCCACTTGATGAGATACTTCCTCTTTTCTTAGAAAAAAACGTTTAAAGTGACACCTATAGTCCACCTGTTTTATAAGTTTTAATGACAGTGTTTTGCCACTGGGTTCTACACTAGTAGATAGTAAAGTATATTACAAAAATAAAATCAGTGGAATCCTGTTCAGTGATTATTACAAAGCCTGGACATTAACCACAACCTGCTTGATAGAACCATCTGCTTTATTTTTAAGACTTCAATAATGAATTTAGCTATGTGGCTGACATGTGGTATATTATACTGGCATTAGAAAGACCAAACAGTAGCAAATATAGCACTTAAACTGTTAATTGAATTTACTCTTAACTTTAAAAAGTCACACTATTTTATGACTAGCAACTAAGCTTTAAAATAAAATACATATCTGATTTGGACAAGTAATTAATCCTATTCTGGGCTCAGATACACTAATAACATCTACTGCAAAACGTAATCAGAGTAAACCAGTGCTTGAATATTTGAAAACTAAAAATATAACAGGCATTCACTCACCTTTTGTAAGGTCACTGTGTACTGTTCCCATATCAGCTCTTCCATGCCTGGGGCCTGTTGCACACAGAAACCAATTAGTAAAACACACAGTATATAACTATTTAACTTAAAATATGAAATACCCCAGTAAAACACAGGTTTAAAAATAATGTGCATATTCTAATATTTTGGGTGAATTAGTATGAAATTTACATATTTTAATTAATGACCATTTTTCTTTAAAAAGGCAAAAAATATTAATAGGTCCAGGGTGGTAGAATCCCTTCACGTTTCACTGATCTAACAGCTCGTTCTGATTTTCTGGAAAAGCCTTATTCAGCAAAAGCATTTAATTCAGATCAAGTAGCATTCCATAGCCCTGATTCAAATAACATATAGTTATTCCATATAGTTATGGAAGACCTTTCCATCCCAGTATGCAGTAAGATTTGCAGTTGAAAGTGAGATTTTCAAACTGAGCTAGACTTCAGATCTCTTGCTTCTTATTCATGTGGATTTAACAAAATGTTTTGTCCACTATGAATTACATAACTAAATATTTAGGTTGCCATCAAGAAATTAAATTTTACAGGAAAACACCATATATCACTATATAGTACAGGTATAGCTATTTCTGTGACACTTCTCAGAAACATTTTTTTTCCACATTTCCAGTTAAAACTGATAATAAACTGATCATTTTATCTTACATGATATAACCTGAAATCTTTCCAACATTGCAGCTTAAAATACAATACAGAATAATCACCCAGCTATAATGCATCATATAGTACACAGCCAGCCCCTTCAGTGTCTGCCCTGCAAAACCAGGAGAAAAATGAGCCACATCTGACAGACTGCAAACATTTCAAAATGGAAAGCATCCACTGCAGAAGAAAAATCCAGACACTACATAAGTATGTGCATGCACATACTCAATGCATAGATTTTATTTGCTTTCACTGAAAGTGGTCTTCCTTTATCTCAGAAAATGACATTTCCGACAGAAACTCAGTTCAGACTTAATGGTCTTTTTAAAGGCATCATAGGGAGTACTGACAACTAAACTCCAAAACAAAAGTGAGAGAAGTGACACAAGAAGGGTATGCCTGTACTTCAAGACATCCTTTGCATTTTCAGAGTAAGACTTCTGGCAGTGCAAAACTGTTCAGCAAGCTACGGATGTTATTTCTCATAAGCAAAAAAAACCTCCTTGATGCATAGTTCCAGTTGATTCTGTGGACCCCAAAGAGGAACTAGATTTACATTGTCCATTGCATATTCACTGTATTGAAAAACAAACTTTAAGTCCTGCTCAGAGATCCTGAGAGAATATGCAAAACATTCAGCATTCTTACCAGGAATTTCACAACAGAGAACAGTGTTAAATTTCCACTGTTCTGCCAGAAAATGAACAATGCTTTCCAATTTCCAGAATCTCTGGGTCTAATTAAAAATAGATGTACTAGATGACGGCTTATATTAAAAATAATACATGTAAGTAATTGTTTCTAAATTTTGACTTGTCTAGATCAGACAAGAATGTGTTCATAACTATCAGTATTAAAACATATGTGTCTTGGGGTCAGTGTTGAATGTCCTGAATCACATAGCGAAATTATCTGATATTACCATTTAACCAGCTAACATGCCTAAGCTTCCAGCTATCTGAAACTGAACTCACTAGATGTATTCCCTTACACAGAGAATCTTTTCCACACAAGCTATTCTTTTGAGCTGCTGTGATGCTGCTGTAAATGGAAGTAGTCTGACTACTGCTTGTCTGGCATGTAGGAAACAGTTTACCTGCTACTGACCCTTCCTACAGTCCTGCTTTTCTACATATTTTTAAGCTCTGCAAACAATGAGTCTGTGCTAAAGAGGGGCCTCAGTGTCATTTAAATTCCAGCTGACTTCACTGAACAAAGTTTTAGAAATGAAAGTCAGTACCAAACTATGGGTAAAATTTGAAGGACAAGCAGGTGGATTCAAATTTTGTAGAAGATGGAAAATATTTTCCATCCTCCTCTTGGTAAAAAAGCCTCAACAACTTAAACGTGTAACACGAACATCACTTAAATTCAGTTTGCACTGTATGCAGCTCCTACCAGCACTACCTCCCAGCCAAGAATACTGTGGCCAGCTCTGAACAGCTGCAAGAGTAAGGCAGGAAGAATGCATTCGTGGAGAACTTACTACCCATGGGGACAAAGACAGGTCTGAGAAATAACTGATTATTCAGTACCACACTGCAGGAAAAGGACTGAGGAAACACTGTAAAGATATCAGGGATGGATGTAAGGGTATGAAAAAGGAAACTTACGAGAATTTCCTTCCAGAAAACTAGGCCTTCCATGAGCAGTGGCATAAGTATAACCTTGTGCACAAGTGGAGAGATGTATCAAAGCACCAGAAGCCTACAGAGTTAAGTTTTCTTTGCTCTGACAAATAAGTCTTATGGTATCTGGTCAAAAAAATAAGTAGTAAGAATGAAAGAGAAACAACTGCCTACAGACACTAAAATTAAAGTCTTGCAAGATGCCAAGCCTACAGAATCATCTCATTTGTACCTACAAAAAGTTCCTCATAGTATCAATGACTGTTTCAGGTACATTCTGTGTAAATTTTGGGGGTTTATTTTTACCTTGAAACTGAAAGTTACTGAAAACTAAACAAAAGATAATTAAGCAATTCACTTTTAAATTTGCAAGTATTTGTTAAAGTAATCCATTTTTGAAACTGCTCCTTGGGAAACTGTCTCCCATTTGCTGTACACTATCAGGGAAGGAAAGCACACAATGTACTTGCAAAGCTGATTTTGTACAATGTAATTACCACGACAACATGACTAGTTCTGGTGTACTGATAAAGCAATGCAGGCTCTGCAACGCGGTTCAGAGTACTGAATGGTCACCTTGGAAGCCCATAAGGCAAAAACAATCTCTAAACAATAATCTCTAACATTATAAAGTATACTGCTGCTTGCCATTGTCATGATGCTAACCCATACCACCAGATTAATGGAGAAGAGAAGATTGAGAGGGAGGGAGAGACTACAAATGTTACAAATCATCAGTCGGGGACTTGATCAAAACTAATATCTAAGTCTCTACCCAAATTGCGAAAATTCCTGTACTCCACATTTAGTGATGTGACTCTCTGAATGCATCAAGTGATGAGTTATGAAAAGCCTTCATCACCTTGCCAATTTCTTCATACTTCATCTGTAAGGAAACACAAAGGGATCCTGAGCAGCTTGTGCATCCCTTACAGGATCGCAGTTTCACTGCAAGATTGCACACCAAAACACTGGAGAGAGAAAGGCAGGCAAAATGGTTAAGAACCCCACCTCCAGTTACTAACAGTAACTGCTTTACAAGTCCACCCAGGTTTCACACAGACAACAGGCTACCTGCAGTAAATGCAAATTACTGCAATTAGCTAGTCTAAATTCATTAGAGACTATAGTCAGTCAATTTCTAATTAGAACGCTGCAGTGGGGATTTGCTTAAATCTGTCTAATGCTCATATACTAAAATGACAGGTGCTTTCTACATACCCAAAATAGATTGCTCAGCAGAATCTTTGGCAGGAAACTAGTCAAAGTGCTAAAATCGCCTGTGTGCTACAAACAGGCAGCTGTGGCAGCTCTAACTGACAGTCATCAGAGATTTATGCAATTACTTGCTACTGAGAGATCACCGAAGTCAACTTCATTCACGCTGAAAGAAGAACAAAACCAGAAGACGTGCCACAACAATCATCTGTCTATAAAAGTGAGTTGGAGAGGGGAGGGATATATGAGGGGAGGAGGGGAAGAAAAGACGTGGAGCAAGATGCAACAAAAAGCAACTCACGTGCCCTTTCAAAATCCCCAACTTTTTGACTGCATGTGACCACATTCTCTGCAGAGCTTGAGCTGTCTTCATTGTTGCAGGATATAATCTGTGAGGGAACGCTGCACATCCCGTCTTTTCATCTGTTTCCACCACTCAACACGGTTATGTAATTCTAATACAATCGTGGCCTACATACTCGAACAAATCCTGCCGTCAGTTTCACACAGAAACACACCAAAACCACAGCAGGGAAATGTACTGTGACTTTAACTAACTCCCAGTTTAAGAGATCCCAGGAAAATGCAGTGCTGTAATCTTATGTTTGTTCATTTTTAAACAAAGTGTTGAAAACAGATCACTATGCAGCACCTTATTCTTCTTCCAAGCATATATGGGTTCACCCCTCCAGGAGCCTAATTTAAACTTAAAAGAAAAAAGGCTTCAGAAGCACAGTGCAGATGATCTGAAATTCATATATTGACTATAGTGTTTTACAGCTTTTGCAGAACTGTGTGGGCTTGGCTCCAGCAAGCAAAAAGAGAAATAGAGACAAAATTATAATCACTGCAAATAACAGTGTTTGCCCTCAAACATTCAGTAAGGTATTTGGAAGAATGATAAGCTAATCGTACAGCCAAACAGATAGGGTACTTTATTGGAAAATAGGTCAAGCTATCACTCCCATTTATGCTGCATGAATGCTGTGAAATTTAAGCCTCAAGTGAACTTTTCCCCTAGACTTTATGTAAGTTTCACAGGCAGTGAACAGATAGGAACACATGCCAAGTTTCGTACACAATGCTAACTAAAAACTCCATACATAGATTTCATTTTTCACTAGTAGACCAATTTTAACTGCTAAAGAGTATCAATTCAGACAGCAGTGCAAAACATGAGGGGTTGTGTTTCTGGTTTTTTGGTGGGTTTCTTTTTTGGGGGTAGGGGGGCCACAGAGGGACAATGCCTGTGTTCAAGTTTTTCTGTTCAAAATGAAGGCTGAATTCAGCATTCTGTGTTTTGACTGTGACCCCATCTCTGCACTAGCCAGCAGAACTAGGATGAACAGAGGTTTGTTTGCACTTTCATCACTGAGCTGCCGAGAGTGAACACCAAAGGGGATCCAGGAGAAGCACACTGACTCTAGCCCCTGACTCAGGCTACCCACTTGGATGTCAGTAAGACTTTTATTAGAGTCTGGTCAAAATAGTTTAGAATCTCCATCAACATTTCTAAAGAGCAAACACATTCCTCTCAACAGACTCACATTCACAGATTCCAAAACAGTTATTTATTTATTTATTTTTACAAAAAGGGCAGGAAAAAGAAACAAATGTAAGTATGTCTTTGAGACTTCTATGGTCCTGTTTTCTTAGCTTTTCTGTTTTCCTCTCCCTTGCCCTGAAAAAGCTTCAAAAGCACTCCAAATAGAGAAGAAAAGACCATGATGACATAGAGAATAAAAATGGTGAACCATCGTCTGTGAGCTGTTACAGTTGTAACAGCAAGGACTATTCTTTCTTGGTTTTGGACTATCTTTTTCTCTAAAGGAACATCATGGGAAAAACAGATGGACTGACTCCATCAGAATTTAAAACAATTTTTTTTCCTGAAAAGAAATTTAAAAAATAATCAGGAAACCTAGAAATGTTGCTGCAAGTGAAGACACCAGAGAATTAACAGAGAGATGCAGGTGTTTGCATTTGGATATTTCATTTTGAAGGAAAATGGTATCTCCAGAATATGAATACCTCAATTCAATTCTTTTGAAGTGAGATAGAAAAAATTATTATTTTTTTTAAGCTAACAAACAAGCATTGTTCCAGACACTGTCCTTTCCCCTTATCTACATGACTCTTTACAAAAACTAACTATCAAGGGAAACTATAGCCTAACTTCACTCCTAGCACAAGATTACAAAGGCAATTACAACCCTTTTACATATCACACCTATTATCCAGACATTTAAAACTGAAACTCTTTTCTAAAAACAAGCCCAATTCCAATGACAGATACACATTCTGGTTCTTTCTGGGAGTCTATCCTGACAATAAAATGTTCCTGAATTATGTGGGGAAAGAAAACTTAGCATGATGATCTGGTTTATAAACTGGGAATGCGGAAAGAAAAGGAGAGCTCCAAGAAACTCAGTAGAGCAACTTCAGGACGTCACAACAAAATCTTACAGCAGCAGGCTGCATCTCTCCACTCACCCTGGTGTAAGTTTTACACCTAACACTACGTTTTGATCTCTTCCTCTATAAACAAGGAAGAAAAAGGGTGTTTCGTCACATATAATCTATATAAGCAAGACATAATCTGTTCAAGCAAGCAGAAAGGACACCTGAATCGGTCTTGTTGGCCCCATTATGGAGTAACACAAAAAAAGAGGTCCTTGCCCTCCACCTTTTGCTGCTCCCCTTCATCTGCTGCTATGGACATAGCATAGAAACCTTGAAAGCTGGGTCTAGGCTTTCCCTAACGACAAGACTCCTACAACGAAGATGACCAAGAACTTCAAGCTTAACGGAAAGCTACCCGCTTGTAAAAGACAGAGGACCAGGGACTCTTCTAGCCCCTCCACAGGTGGCAGGACTCCAAAGCTGCATCAAGACATCAGTATTCCTAGTCTCAAAGACCAGATACACTATCAGAGGAATCAGAAACTGCCCTTACATGTCACCTGCCCTCATAAAGGCAATTATGATGGACCAAAAGGGATGGCCCTAGATTTACAGGCTTTCAAAGATCCTGATCCACTTTAATTTCTGGATGACACTAAAGAAATGTTCTCTGTAGAGAGTGGAGTCTCAGTGATATAAGAAGCAATCTATATACCAGTGTGTGGTGTGAAGGACCACACCTCCTCTTTTTCAGCTGAATGACATAGCCTAGGTTATTAAAGATGTCTACAAAACAACGATGATGTAACACAAGTTGCATAGCCAGCGCTTGCCAAGTATTCTTAACATAGTGAAAAGTGGCTGAAAAGGAACAGGACCCTACCCAGGCCTTTCCCCTTCAGTGAGGAAGCCACTTGGAAGAAGGCTCCAACTGATGTGTTCCCATGAACTATCAGCATATGATACAGCAGATCTTTGATTAGGATCCAGGAAAATGAGAAAAAACTACTTGTACCCATGGATCTTTCACAATACAGACAACATCTCACACAAAAGGAGGTACCTTATTTTCTACCAACAAATGCTCTGATTCAGAAAAGCATATCCTATTTTTCATATTCCTACAGGTTCATATTCATACAGGTTCCTGTACCAATATAGCAACTCCCACAAGAGCAACAGATCCTCCTGAAGAAACAGGTTCCCAGAATGATGAATGGCTTAGATTAAAGAAAGATAAGTGATAAAAAATGGTTTGCAAAAGATATCCAATAGAAGTAATACATAACTGCCCTTCAACAATGGCAAACTCCTTCTCTTTCCTCCTAGGGGCACGAAGAAGAAATGTAAGGGACAGCTCCATGTTAAAAGATCATCAATTCTACTTTCCCATTCCAGTAAAATCAAAATGGTGGTTAAGATCATAATGGGCTATATTATCAGGATGCAGGAAGTTGGGGAAAAAAAGTCAGATACTGTACGCGTAAGTATACTTCTGCACTGGAATGGAAATTTTTGAAGAAGAAAAATAATTCACATAAAAATGAGCTGTGCAGACAATCCTTTCTTCCTCTTCCCTCTAAAGGAGAATTATCGGTTACATTATATAAAGTTTGCTTTCACCCAAATTACTCAACAAGAACAAATATTAGCAAAATACTTTTGCTCTATTGGCAAGGTAACAAATACATTCATCAGCAACCTGGTTCAGTGGAAGTTGTCCCTGCTCATGGCAGGAGGGTTGGAATTTGATTATTTTTAAAGTCCCTTCCAACCCAAATAGTTCTGTGATTCTGTGTATTATCAGACTTCATGTGAGAAACATTTTTTTTACCAAATGCATATAGAAACAGCAATCTGCAGGCCTGCCTAAAAAGACCTAAAGAAAACATAAATTGAGCATAATGTTTGTAAAAGTTTGTTTTTCATAGATTTGGTAAGTTGAATGTCACTACACACAAACCATTTTTCATGTAAAAGACAAAATACTTGTTTAAAGCTTTACTTAATCATATTTCACTCAGAAGCTATACCATTCACTTGCTATAAATTGTAAATTCTATCTAAAACAGTACTAGCAAATACTGCATGAAGTACAACAAGCCTATACTGGGCATTCACAAACCATTCTTTACTTCTTAAGTTTCATGAAAACTTTTAAGATCATCAAATGAGAACTGTTAACTAAACAATAATGAAGGCATCTTTTGTTTTACTTCTTTCAGGAATAGAGTGAATCCATCATACAACAATGCCCACAATAACTGACATTGTGCTCAGCACTATTTCACTATGGATTTTGCTTCCAGTTAGCAGAACTACTACTTCTTACAAAATACTCAGTACTAAACCTCTTAGCTGCAGAGCCAAGGGCATAATTTAGGTATCTTGACTTCAAGTCAAGTAGCCTAAGTGTTGTGCAAGGAACTCAACACACAGATTTCCTCCATTTCTGCCAAATACAAGTCTTGCAGGAAAACAGCCCCAGTAATCAGAAAACGGGGATCAACCTTCTCCCACTGTGGGAGATTTTAGCCATCTAACAGATGAAGGATCTCTTAGATGGCTAAAACCTGATCCAGGGTGGCAAAACCTGTATTCATTTCTACCTCTTTTTGCACTACAAATGCCTTCCAGACTGCAAACTGAACCAGAATCCACCCCTGTCCAGAACTAGAGAGATGAAGGGCAACAGCACTGTTCACCAGACTATTGAGAATATTAATTGACAAATGCATCTAGGTCTCATTTGCATTGTAGGCCTGATATTAACATTCACAGCATAATGCCCCAGATCTCCCAGTGCACAAAAAATGATTTAACGAATAAGCCCAAGGGGATGGAAAAAGGTTGCACACACAGAGAAGATCTATGCTGATCTGGATCTTTGACAAGTTGTGTGCTTTTAATGCATAATATATCACTTCATCCAGCTCACAGCATTTCAGTGACAAACGATGCATAAATGTAATGAAGGATATCACACAATCAGCCCAGGGCAGCAGCCCCTGCAGTAGCATTCTTCAAATGGCTCACAGTGATGAAACAGCACCCCCAGTTGAGAGAATTTTTGCAGAAATTTGCCCAAGCACAGGAAAAAACCACCCATCAAAACAGAGGCATGGGATTTGAGTTTTGTAAATATTTAGTTTTTCTGCAATTTCAAAATAGAAAGGAACTAACCCTGGACACTGAAAAGAAGACAGTAAAGTATGTGGCATAAGGCATCTTTTTGCTGGATTATGTCATATAGCACATAATCTCTGGATAGGGTTTTTTTTTTTTGTTTCAACTCTGTATTAAAAAAAACTCACCTAAATAAAAATGGGGAGGCAGCACATATAAATATCTGAGTAATGCATACACTAGACTCTTTGGGGAAGTAAAAAAAAGCGACTTGTTTTTCTGGGAATTTTTTTTCTGTTCAAGACAGTAAGATACTGTCTAGAAAACCGTATTTCCAACATATTTTAGTCAAACATTTACCAATTATATTGAAAATTTTCAGAAGGTGGGACAAGCACTTTTAGAGGAAGACAAGGGAGAATTAGGATTTTCCTAAGGTGTTTTGAGGTCAAGTCACAATTCACCTTAGAAATAGCTTATGAAAATCTAAGGTGGGTTGCATTTTTAATTTGTTTGTTTGCTTGCTTTCTAGGTGTTTACTTATTCTAGGACTTGTCAAAGTCTCCTTGCCTCTAAAAATGAACACCTTTGGAAGTTTCTCACAAGAACAACACCCCTTTTCATCTTTGGCTATGCAGTTTTATCTTCTCAAACACACAACCTCTTAGGCTGGGTACAGCTTTGCGTGGTATGAACGCAACAAATTCTTTCTGACCGTAACAATTTCCACACTTCTGCTCATTTACATGCAGCCCCTTGACTCACTCTGTGAATTCTGCTGTTTAGTTCTTAAAAGCAAGCCAAGACAGCTTTCCAAAGCCACAAAAACCTGCTCATTTATTCTCACTGAATTACTCTCTTACTATTTCTGTGAGCTGAACTGGCAGGCCAAGGGAAATGGCAGAATAAATATTAGAACTCTGCAGCTCAGATCAACTCAGACAACAGATGAGGCTTCACTTTTAAGAATGTATCAGGAAAACAAGATTTTATGAAAGAGACAGATTAAATCATAGAATCGTTTAGGTTGGAAATGGCTTCCAAGTCCAGCTGTTAACATAACATTGCCAGGTTCTCCACTAAACCATATCCTTAAGAGTATACTTACATGGCTTTTAAATACTTCCAGGGCTGGTGACTCAACCACAACCCTTGGCAACTTGTTCCAATATTCGATAACCCTTTCTATGAAAAACCTTTTCCTAATATTCAATTAAAACCTCCTTCTGGCATAACTTGAGCCTATGTCCTCCCATTTCGTCACTAGCTGTCTGGAGAAGAGACCAACTCTCGGCTGTCTACACCCCCCTTTCAGGCAGTTGTAGAGAGCAATAAGGTCATCCCTGAGCCTCCTTTTCTCCAAGCTAAACAACCCTAGTTCCCTCAGCCACTCCTCACAGCACTTGTACTCCAGACCCTTCACCAGTTCTGTTTTTCTCTAGACACGGTCCAGCAATTCAATGTCTTTCCTGGAATGAGGGGTCTAGAATTGAGCACAGGATTTGAGGTGTGGCCTCAGCTAAGTACCGAAGGACAATCCCTGCCCTGGTCCGGCTGGCCACTGCTGATACAGGCCAGGATGCCACTGACCTTCTTGGCTACCTGGGCATAGCTGGCACACATTAAGCTGCTGTCACCAGCACTCCCAGGTCCCTTTCCACTGGGCAGCTTTCCAGACACTCTGCCCAGGGCCTGTAGCACTGCTTGGCATTCTGATCAAAGTATAGGACCCATCTTTGGATCTTGCTGAACCTCATGCTCTTGGTCTTGGCCCATCAACCAAGCCTGTCCAGATCCCTGTACAGAGCATTCCTAACCTCCCACTGATCAAAACTCACACCCAATTTAGTGTCATCTGTCCATATTAAACATATTAATATTAAACAGGACTGGACTGGACTCAGTACTGAGCCCCAGATTGTTACTGAAAATCAGCTGGGTTTAACCCCATTCACCACCACTCTTTGGGACTGGCCATCTAGCCAGGAACATGGTAAAAAGAAACAGATAAAAAACCTTTTGATGGAAAAGACAAGAAAACAGAAGTTCCCAAGTGGCTTTAAGGCTACTTAAGAGTATGAGAAAATATATTATACATTTATTAATTGTCCCACTCTATTCTGTGCGGGTGTGGCCTCACCTCAAGTCCTGTATGCAGTTTTGGGCACCATAGTACCTTGATATAAATATCATATATATAATATAAGAAAGATACAAAGCTATTAGAGAGCATCCAAAGTGGGTCACAAAGATGGTGAAGGACCTTGAGGGGAAGCCGTGTGAGGAGCAGATGAGGTCATTTGGTCTGTTCAGCCTGGAGGAGACTGAGAG
>VWZQ01011086.1:77990-90980 GCA_013397015.1 Myiagra hebetior | reverse complement strand
CCAATCATGCCTGCAAACGCCCCGGGGAGGCGAAGAAACACTTCCATTCTCCCTGGGAAGAAAAGAATTGTTATTCTCCATTTACAAAAATATTTCTTGTGTTCCTGCCCTTGGCAGCGGCCAGCGGCTGACGCCTGTCACGGGTAAACGGGAGCGGTGGGGCCTGTGGCCCGAGCCCGGGCAGCATTTCTGACATGAGGCTTTTGGGGCAGCATCCACAGCCTTGTTCTATCAAACACACATGCGCCAGTCATGTCCACCTTTTCTGTCAGTGTGTTTTTAGGAGGACGTGGATGTGAAAGCCCCCACACAGCCGACGGACTCCCCACGTCCACAGCTTGGTCAGATTTCTTCCCCACCACCCAACAGCCTTCCACATCAGTCTTGGAATTCCACACCACTGCTATTAATCTTACAGAGGCCAAATTGCTTACTTTGTGGGCTGTAATTACATAGTCTAAAAAAAGCACATTATTGAGTTTACTGTTCTCAAGAGCTTGCAGAAATGAGTGGTCACTAAAAAGCACTAAGGAAGAGAAGATGGGCAGAAATTCAACCACATTATATTCAGAAATAAAGACTTCTTTCCCAAGTGCTTCTGTCTTCCTGGATTTATGCAATTTTGGGTGGATGAGGCAATACTTGAATCAACTCTTGGAAGGAAGAAACTAAGAATGAGAACCAACTGTAAAGAAAGAATTTTCTTAAGCCAATGTGAAAAAAAAAGGCCAACAGTCTGTTACTTTGTATAGCCTACCCTCAAATTTGAAGAGAAAAAGCCAAAAAAAATGCCAAAGCAAGAAGTTTGCTCTTCTTTCATCTTGTTCCTCCTCTCAGTTTTACAAGTGAGTGATATCATACCACAGTTTTGCAACACTAGCAGTCTGGTATATGGCCAAAGTCAGGACCACTTGGAAAAATGAAGTACAGGGGCCCAGGTTCTTCACACACATGGGATCCTGTGATAGCTTCTGGCATCAAGAATTTGTCCATGAGATACAACATAGCAAGGAAAAACAGCTGTCACTCTTCACACCGGTGCACACCTCCGCAAACTGGAGGCAACTTTCCAAAGAGCACTGTCTGGCAACGTCAGCATAGAATGTTACGTCACAGCATTGGCCGAGAAATCCACTGTCCAGTACTTGTTGAAATGACGTGACACAATGAAAATAACATGATTTTGCTGCAGACAACTGCATAGTTGTCCATGCAAGAACAACATTTTTTTTAAGCTGAATGGCAATACACTTTTTGAAAATAAGTGCTTGTCAGACATGAGGTGGAAAAGGGAAAGGAGAAGGCAGATCTCTCTGACTGTAGTTTCTCAACACACATACAAAGTTTGTGGCAGCATAAAGTAGAGCACCAGCCTCCTAAAGCTGCTTCCTTCCACACAGGTTCTGGCAGAAGATGAAGAGCTACCACTTGATTCCCCCACTAGACACAGCTTCTTGGGGAGTGCAGGCAGTGCCAGTCAGAGCAATCTAAGGGTCTGACTATACTGTCCAAGGCCAAAAGGATTATTTGTGGTTCCAGACAAAAGCTGTGGCTTGACCTAAAGCCTCTTTTTGGCATGTTCTGTGACTTCATCAAAGCCACAAGGTGTTATCACTAATAGAGGCTACACTTCCCCGAGCTATAGGGCAGCAAGCAGGGTTAGCACACTAAGCTAGCCTGAGGTAAGTGTAACACAGATGTGGGAACTGACCACAGTTACGCAAGCAAGATAGGCTGGTTTTCAATCCCTTACCACAAAGCACCATCTGGAAAGGGCCTATCAGTTTGTCGCCATTTAGTTTCCATTAGTCGCCATTACCCTTTTGTGCAATAGCAGATGGAAAATAATCCATGGGGGTTTATCAAAATATTTCCCATGTTTGTCCATAAAATTTCTCACTTGAAAGAGCAGAGTATACATATCCTTTCCCGCTTCCTTATTTTTTTTTCTCAAACTAAACAGCTACTCTGCCACAATGGGCATATAAATCATCCCACACCAGCCTGCAAGTGTGAGCACTAAGTGGCCTCTAGTGCTCATGCTCAGTCTGGAGCTTAACCAAATACCCAAACGCTCATAGTGATGGCATGGACTGATGTAAGAAACAGTGTAGTAACGATTGCCAGGCTTCTTATCCTGCAATTCAACCACCAAGAACAAACTTTTGGGCCTGCTCTTTGACCAGGATGTCCTCCCAAGATGGATATGCAGGTAGGCCTTATGAAAGGAAGATGTTGTCAGCTAAACAACAAATGAAAGGATACAAGATACCGATACACAGGATACACTGTAAACAGTGATGAATTTCCCTCGTAAGCTAAACAAAACCAAACCCATAACCTGCAGCTCAAAGAAGCACATAATTTACAACTAGATATAACTGCTCCTTCTGTCTCATCTTGTCTGAAACACCACAAGAGACCCCACTGTGGATACAGAATACCTATAAAGTAGCCAAAACTCACCTGGGACAGCAAAACAAGCAGAAGAGGGGCAGGAGCCCCAGTCAAATGATCTGATGTGTCTGTGCAGGTCCCTGAGCACCCTGAGTGTTTGGAGGCATGGCTGCCTGCACATTTCACTCATTGGTCTCCCTTAGAAATGGGAGCTGCAGGCCCAGTTGTAGTCAGTCCTGCAAGGGATGCTGCATCATGAAGAGTAAAGGCTGAGCACCATGTCAAAATTATATGAATTTGGCCACAAATTTGCAGCTCTGATCTCTGCAGTATTTAGGACCCGCTATTCTGTATGTGCAGTAACTGTACAAAGCAGCATCATCTGCAGGGAATTTCATGGAATGTTATGTAGTTGTACAGAAATTTTAAAATTAACTTCAATAGAAAGATTATTGGTATTAACTTTATGAAAAACATGCAAATAACTTACAGTGAACACATTTCCCACTGAGATTTTCAGTTTAAGTAATCAAGGGAGACATTGTTTGCCTACAATCACATTGAATCTATGGTCTGTGTAGCACTAATTTAGAAAGATCACTTGCTGTAGCCTGAGTCATGCAAAACCTAGGACGTATTCCATAAATTATCTAATGCTACTGTGAATGAAGCAGTTGTGCCACTTCCAACATCCACAGAGGGAACACCCATTTGACACTACACTACAGGATGCAAATTTAAAAGAAGCAGCTGCCTCTCACAGTTACTCCAGCCAACCAAGTAAGACTGTTCTACAACTTGCCTACAGCAACCATGTTGTGATTCAGGTTCTCTCCACCTCCTCTCTACCATCAAGCCTCTAAACCTGTCCCTCTGTTTCTTTAAATACTGAAGTTCAACACTTGGCGTGCTGCTAGACAACATGGCAAACAGGCAACCTCCTTAAAGAGCTGGGAACTGATTTCAGAAAGAGATACTGGGAATGTAGGCTGCTAGTCCAGTTGTTGAACTATCTGAACAGAGATGTCAGTTTTGCTCTTGTTTTTAAGCAAGTGTTCATGATCCTGTCATGAGAGACACTGTAGAAGTTTCTAAAAATACCATGCTGTCAAACAGCCTTTCCCCCTTCCCTTCCAGGCAATCTCTTTAGACTGCCATTTGTCATCAGTCTGCAAAATCACACAAATCAGTCAGCCCAGTCCTACTTAAATGATTCATAAATCCAATTACGTCCGCTTCTTTATATAGTAAGCTGGGCCCTAACAGATTCAACCTTCAGGATTAGAGGATGTGTAGGTAGCTGACCTTTGACTCTCGAACTGCTCAGGAGCTACATACATATGGTTCAAACATGCAGCTCCACACTGGGGTTGTCACATGTATGGCACAGTAATCTTAATCTCTGTCTTGGGGGGACTGGAGAAGAGACACCTTGAATATTATCCTAGCACTTGCTACCATGTATAGAAGTGAGTCCAGTGGGGGGTCACCAAGATGGTGGGGGCTGAAGCACTGGCCCTGCAAGAGGAGGCTGTGGCAGCTGGGTTTGTTTAGCATGGAGGAAGGATGGCTTCAGGACAGTCAGCAGCAGCCCACTGGTGCTGATGGGAAGAGATTGAAGAGATGAGGCCAGGTTCTTAGCAGTAGTGTGAGCTGGATAAGACAGTGGGCCCAAGTTCCAACACTACAAGTTCAGATGTACATAAAGAGAAAAGATTTTCCCCATGAGGACAGACAAACCATGGATCCACTGCAGAGAAGTTGTATGGTCTCTGTCCTTGAAGGTTTTCAAACCCAACTGGGTAAAGCCCTAAGCAACTTGTTCTGATCTCACAGATGACCCTGTTTTGGGGGAGAGGTTGCACTTTAAACCTCCTGAGGTCCCTTTCCACCTGAATTATGCTATCACTCTGGAGTTACTGCATGACTCAAGTACCAGCTTAATGGAGAATGATGCAATTATTATTCTGCCCCTTGTCTCCACTTCCAAAGTACAGTGATTGTGATCATGCAACATAAAGTTTTTGGCATGCAGCTGCAGGGTCTGGTCTGTTGGCTGTCTCTGATCTAGTGTAAGGACGAACAGCTATACACTCTTTCCAAGTCTTAAAGCAGCAATACTAAGGCTGTTATTTTAGAAAGCATAGATGTCCTGGGAAGAAACACAGAGCCCAACATAAACAGCATCCCACACTTCTTACATATTTTTAATGGGGTAATCAACAGTATAAAATCCTCTGTCACTTACGAGGCCACCTATTTTGATGTTCTCAAGAGCAGAATATTTTAAATTTTTTAAACCTAGACACAGAGATTTACTGAGACACCTCAAACTGATAAAAATTTTAAAATGTAGATAATGATTTAGAGCAAGAAGCAGCACTGTTCTAAGCCAATCATAAACTCAACTTCAAACTCACAAAAAATTTGAAACACTGTTGCATGCTGAATAACTAGGAACAGCACTAGACATTAACAGTATGAAATACAGTAATATATATATATATTTATAATGTAATGTAATATATATTTTCCTCAATATTTTGGACAGTCATCAGTTCTACTAGATTTCACATTACAAGTATAAACTTCCAAATCTACTTTAAACCAGAAGACTGCTTGTTTTGTTTGTTGCTACTTTCCTTTTGCAAAGAATATGCCAATTAGAAAATACAGATGTATAGCATATTCATAGGATAGATAAAAGAGCATGAGAATATGCATAGGTGTTTGATAACACTTAACAAAAATTATAGTTGGGAGAAAAAGAAATACAGTCTATTTGTTCTAAACACATTTTCATCTGAGCAATGTTTTAAATTACACCGCAGCTCCTTGAAAATTACACTAGTAAGGCAAGCAAATGAAATCATTTGACCTACTGCTAGAGAGTGAAATAGGGTCTTAACAGTGACTCTGCTTGAACACACACACACATCACCCCATGCCCTCCTCTACAGACTGTGCAAATTGAAACAACTTTCCTTGGCATAAGCATTTCGACCTCTACTACTTTAAGAAACTACAAAACCTAGTACCGTTATTCTAAAGAAAGAAATAACAATGTGGTTTAAGCAAATCCAAACCACACAAGTGTGTACTGTTTTTCTCCCCAAACACCATACAAAAGTGTGTATCAACACTTGAAAGGAAATCTCTTCTCCAACCCCAACTTGTTCATTTTAAACAGCCGGCACATTCTGTTTGAACATTCATTTTGCTTACATCTCATTTCCTTCCTCTCTTCTCCATGTTTCTTGATTACTCCTGGCAAGGCTGTGAAACAATCCTCTGCTTTTAGCTATTTATCTGCCTTTCCCCACTAGAAGTCAAGTCCTACAACATCAAGACTTCAGCATGGTAATCAACTGTTATGGCTCAAATTAATTAAGACAACGTGATAAAGAAAACAAAGATCCCATTCTCATGGAGATCATTATACTTATTAAAAACAAGCAAAAGAATATGCACATTACACGAGATGTAACATACACAAAGATGTGTTACTTTTTTTCCTGGTATAGGGGTTAATTTAAAAAACAAATCTCCAGACAGCAGTTCTTCAGCCAAGTTAGTTCTTTAGAGCATGAAAACTATGCTTCAAAGCTCTGCCTCTCCCCATCCTATTTATACTGGCAAACCTCCTGCTGACGAGCTTATTAAGAAACAAAGCAGTTCTGCAGCCCTATTCAGTAACAGAAAGGTCCCAGCTAGGGTACTAATGCCCACTTTTGGGTGATGTTTTTCACAAATGACTAAAGTGAACTGGCAAGAGTCCAAAAGAGAACAGCAAGAACAATCAGGGAGAAAGCAGATGGACGCAGCCGTACCAGTCATTCACTTGCCATTTCTGCAACTCCAAGAAGCCCACAGACAAAGCAGCTGGATGCACCTTCTGAGCCATCTTGACCTTGCTGATAAATGGTTCTGCAGTTTCTTTTGCTAAGAGTTGAGCTCACTACTATCCACACTCTCTGGTGTAAAGTTTGCATACCCTACCATTGAAAGTTTTTGTTTTGAGGAAAATGTCAGGGGCTGCTGGAGACCTCAGCTGAGACAATCCTGCCTAGCTATGTTTCACTGATACTCGCAGATAAAATTTTCCCTCTCTTCCAGAAAATAAAACAGAGAAGTTGCTTTGGCTAAGTATGTCACAAATTAGAAAGTCAGAACAACAGATATGCACGTTTCTAAGTGAATGACTAAAGCAGCAATAACTATTCATCTAAAAAATAAAAGTTAAGTCAATTATAGTTTTGCAAAACATCAGCATAAAAACCTTTTCCTCTCTTAAAATCATCATCTGTTAATGACTTACAAAAACAAGCCAAGCATGTTTGATCAGCACATAAAACTAAGGACGCTTTTTATAGTCCTTCTGGAAGCACTTGAGAAAAGGTTTCAAAAGCAAGGTTAATATGCCAAAAGGATTATATTTACCTTAATGATGTACTATAAGAAAATATGCAGCAAAACAACTCTCCCTGTGTGTGGCTATTCTGTTTCCCAGGACTGACTGAGTCACTAAGCAACTCCCATTAATATTACCCTTTGTGCTTAAATAAAGTAATTTATTTATCCCCAAGTCCATGCTAAATATTTATATTTGCTGAAGACATCATCATAGATTACATCCATTCTTTACCAATGTTTAGCTAACAGATGAACTAGTACAGGCCTGTGCATTGTTATTTGCATAACTTTAGCAGAATATTGACTTCATTACAGAAACCTCTCCTCTTCTGGAGGCCTGTTGTACATCATCAAGTTTTCAGCAGATGCGCATGTAATCTTTTTAAGTTTCTTTAGGAATTCAAAAGAACTAGTTCTAATTACATGTAACTCTACTAAGTACAATTTCTTAAAACCCTGCAAAAAACGTAGCCAAAAGAATACACATCTTAGCTAGCACATGACAAGAATACATAATTTTAAACTAATGGCCAGCTCTGACTGATGCAACTTGACTAGTACCTTGGGAGGAATGATGATTTTTGAGTGCCGTTGTCTACCTGCTGTGCGATGCTTTGGGCTTGATCTACAGCTGTGCTCCCAGTCCCACTCACAAGGAGACGGCAGTGCAGTAGTTTGCTCCCTGAAAAACAAAGTTTAATTTAAGACACCTATAACCACAAAAGCATGATTGTGAAGCCTGGAACACTGAATTCCTAGAGATAAAGAGGATATAAAATATATTTCTCTGATTAGTTTGGCATGCTTTAGCTTCCCTGGCAATCAAGTGGAAATAGTGCTTGGAAAAAGGAGATACTCAGCAATATTTACACACAAGCCTGCATGCAAAGCAGTCAATGTTTGCCAATGAAATAGGACATTGACAGGAAGCATACTTATGGTTACTTTGTTGCGCTGGTCATCTCCACAATCCACCTGGCTTTTTTGTTTCAATTTAGTTTTAGTCTGATTGTTTAGCTCGCACAAGACTGCACACAGGAAAGCTAGTAACAGCATTGTGTCTTGAGCGTAACCTCAGTAAGAACAATCAAGTACATGCGCTCCAATGACATCAGACGGTAATTTAAGAACTTCAGTTGCCAAATGATAGAAAGAAAAAAATTCCCAGTGTAATCTTCTGTCCTCCTTCCCCTACCCAACAGGCTTTAGCTACTACCCCTCTTGGGCACAAGTAGTGTGTTAGCTTCCACTCAGCATCCCTCTCACGGGGCGCCTGCTCTCCCCAATCCCTTGTCTAGTCCTTGATTACCCCTGGTAGGAAAAGAGAAAATCAATGGTTTAACTAAGATGAAGAAGGAACTTTTGACAGAAATAGAAACACAAGTCAGTGGTTAGAGTTCGTTGGTGGCTTTTGTTTTGTTTCTAAAAGAAAACCAACATGCAACTCGGTAATTTTATGCAACTTGGTAATTTTAATTCTTCTCTCAAAAACATCTTTCCAAAGTGTTCCATCTTCAAAGAAGGATATAGCCAGATTCCATAGAGAAGTACATTAGCCATACTTTTAGCAGGTTTGAGTTTGTTTGCTTGTTCCCCCCCACTCCACAATGTACAGATGCTTTTTCATTGTGGTTTATACTCCATTAGCCATTTCTAGATGGCTTGAGAGATGGAAGAAAGAGATACTGAAAGAATTCTACAGAACTTCCCCAACTGTCTACAAGTCTGGCCCAAGTTCTGATGTGTCTCGTGTGTGACACCCACTTCTTCCTGAGCACAAATATAATGAGGTCACAGTTTCAAAAAAGCAAAATTAAAACTTCTAAAATATTAAAAAAATACATTTTGGTTCAGATTAACTTTTTAAAACATGCAACAATGCAAGCACCTGCCAGACATCACATCTAAAAGGTTATTTTCCCCTTTCTTCACATGCTCTTCCAGCATTAAATCATCTTTCTAAAAGTAAATTATTCGTTTAAATGAAGGCATGATTTCAGAAGTTGCAGAACCAAAAGATGCTATGTATGAGTTTATGTGAGTTTATATGAGTTTATGTGACCACCAAAGAGCAGCACAAGCTATACTGTGCATTATGAACAAAATTCAGCCTTCTTGTTCCAGGCTGTGCACAGAACACTATTCTGGAGGCTACAGAAAAGTCACACAAGCAAGCTAAACCTAACTACCATTGCTGCTGTAATTATCCCTTTGTCAAACTTTATAGAAATCAATCTGTCTATCACATAAATCACATCACCATTCCAAGCAAAGATAAAAGTAGAAAAATTTAACTTTGTAATGTCTTTGATATAAAGGTATAAATTAGTATCTTAGCAAAATAGTGTATTTGCTTTTTCTGCTTTCTTTTGCACAGTAGTCTGGGTTTTAAGCAGAATTCTTACAACTTTCAAACAGTGGCTCTGGACCTAGCATCACACACTAGTGCTATTTTTTATTTTAAGAGATGTTTAAGAAAAATGAGTGTTTAATTATGGACCTGAATTTGTGCAGTGAAGAGTTGACAACTGAGAACCTCTATACCCTATATTCAGTATTAGATTTCGGAAAGTGTCTCATTATGCTACAAATTTTTTCTGTACACACACACACTTTTATGACACTTCTTTTTCTTTTTTTTTTTTTTTACAAAGAATGTGGCAGGGTACCTCTGTAAGTTGAGTGATAAGCTGATCCTAGCAAACTGAGTTACTAAGGTGTTTATTCCAGTCATGTAGAATAAGCAGAATGCAGCTACAAAAATAACAGTGCTTTTTTTGTTGACTTAGTTTACTTTGCCACAATTGCTGGTTACCAACATTTCATTCCCTAAAATTTTTAATAAAAAACATTAAAGGGATCCCTATTACAGTCCAATGATAACAGCTTTTCTGGTTTTCTGAAACTGTTGGAATGGCAAATCCAAGCATAATTCAAATAGATCTTAACCAGCCTGAAATTCCAAGTGTGTATAAAAATTACATTAACTAAACCTCTCCCTGAAATTAGGGAGTTGTCCGAATATGAATGCTGGAAGTAAAAACAAATTTTAACAGTGTATTTTGTACTCTGATACTGACTAAGACTCAGTAGTAGATGAAAGACAATCACAGTTACAGAAGAAATAGACATTACAGTTAATAAGTTTCATTTTTAGAGGGCTTGATTCAAGCTGTGACTCTGGCCAGACTAACCCACTTGAAAACTAAGAAGAATTCTACAAGAATGTATTATTACTTTCCAGCACAGCTTCTCAGAACAGCAGGAACAATCATGTACCTTTTTGTCAACATATAAAGAGCAACTGAAAAAAATCAAAGAGATTCGCATGTCAACATTTTATATGGAACAATCATAGGAAGTCACAGTCTAGGACACTCTGCTGTCCTGAGTCCAAATAGACTGTACTGAGAATCCCTTTTAGTGGGCAAGTTTTTAACAAAAAGCCCTACAAGCACTCATTAACACGACACTGGAAATTTAGGACCAACTTGAAGAACACTTGTGTTAATAAAAAGGCACAAAACCATTTCCATAAGTGCATTTTCTAGACTAATTTTTGTGGTTCTGGTGATAGATCTGAAAAAAAAAAAAAAAATCATACGGTACATAGTAGATTACTTGCTTTTACTGTTGCTACCAGCATTAAAGAAAGTGCTTTTGTGGAAAAATTACAGGATAAGTCTGAATTCAGTTATAGTCAAACAGCCACAATTATAATCCAAGTTTCTCTTTGAAGTCTCGCTTACACATAACTATTCCAAACCAACAGAAACATACTAATTGGTCTTTGACAAAAGCCTCTCATAGTTTGCACTCCTCTGCAATGTCTGAAACAAGGGGACTGCATTCTATTGTATTACAAAAATACAAGAGACCAGAAGGACTGCAAAGGCACGGATCCATCTGTTCTACTCATACAGGAGCAGGTGGGAGAGAACAACAACCCCATTTTCCACACAACAGTTACATATAGAAGGATTTTTCTAAAGCCAAATACTCAAGTTGTGTGGTATAAGAAAGCACTCTGGTTTGTTTTTAACAAAAATCAGAAAAACCTTCTTGAAGGGAAACAGTAGTCCGAACTATGATGAACTCCTGCGTCTAAACAGAGAAATAAAATTGCCAGCACAGACAAAATTGGTTTTCTTTTCTCATTTTAGAAGTTGCTTCTCTTACAGATAAAAATTAAAATATGCATATTTTAAAATGGGTAGACAGGAAACACACACATACATCAGGTTAGTAGCAAGGAAAAAATACAAAATAGCGATTTCATTTTTGTTCTGATGACTATACATGTTTTTCCTTTCTGTTCTTCAGCAAACTCTTGATGTAGAAATAACACCATCTCCTAGTTATTCCTCCAGCCAAGGACAGGGAGTACAATGAAATCTCTAATGAAACTGCTAAGTTCAACCACAACTGCTGAAGATACAGAGCTTGGAAGGTACAAAAAAACATTACCTGTTTTATGAATAACTCTCCTCTTTCTGATAAAAAGTTTTAAAAATGCATGATTCAAGTTGAGCACAATTTTTCAGTTACTCACTGATTGCTTTTTAACACTTACCCTCGATGTTGCCACAGATTTGCATGTCTACCCTCAGGAAGCAGTTCCCTCTTGTTAAGGGGAGTAATACCTATCGCTGCTTCTAAAATAGTTATGTACTTCTTGTACCGCATCCTGCCTTTCTCAAGAGTTCCACCACGCTAAGTTATCATCCAAACGCAGATGCTGCAACTGAAGTCATGCCTCTTCACTTATTTGAAATGCTGCTTTTTAAAGCATGCTGCAAGTTTGAAACATTAAAATAATGCTTTTTCCCCCTCTCCCAGGCTTGGATAGTTAGTAGAAGAGAGAGAGAAACCAAAGAAAAACTCCTACCAGATTCCCCAGAAACGTCATTGTTATGTAATTCGATCTTTGAATAAGACACTAATGAAAATGATTGAAGAGACAATCATGGTTCTAAGCCTGGCCGGATAATGCACACTCTCCAATTGACTAATCCTTTGCTAAATCTCTGCTGTCTATAATCTTTCAACTGCTAATGGAGCACTAGGTAACTTCTCTGTCAAATCCATCCAGGGAGTAAAAGAGATCTGCACAGAAAACTTGAGACCATTTTAGACAGTGACAGACAAAAATAGCTTTTGCCATAACTTTTCTCACCAGAAAGCACCAGAAAGCTCTCTACATTAGAAGTGTCATGGAGGATTTATCTGATCTACTCAGGAAAGGCATGGAGAAATACTTCCTTATGTGGCTTGTACAGAATTAAGAAAGCTAGAGACTCCCATTATGATACCTACTAGTCATTCAAATGTGCCTCACATGATGCCAGAAGCCACATCCCATGTCAAAATTGTTCTAGCCATGAGGCAAATAACTGTGCGTGCCAAAGACCTCAGGTATGAACTACAAAGGTGGAGACAGATGCACATGTTGAAAGCAGTAACAGTGACATTCGGAAACACTGCAGTGCTGTCAAATTGCAATATTCAAAGAGGTGTACTTGATTGCAAAATTAATCAAGTAAATGCTGATGTAATGCTTCTTAGATAGTAACAAATGAATGCTTTTATATATATATATATATATATATATAGTTACATATATAAATATTGTGCACTTATGCAGTAATAGAGATAAAAACTTAGATGTGACAGGAAGACTGAAGCCTACAACTGTGCATATTGCTTATTCCCAAGTATTATTAGGCATGTGTGTATTTCTTTTTGGGTCGTATCATATTGCATGCTACTTATTTAGAAACCAAGAAGAAAGCAGCTAATTTTCATTTCTTGTGCTGTAAAATATTTAGCTTTTAACAAGATTTGTATATCTGTCTCCAGATCCTACATTATTTATAATCCTGCATTAGCCATAATGTGTTTAATATTCAATCACATTTGTAGGTTATGTTAGCACATGTGCACACTGAACAATCTCAAGGAATTACTAAATAGCAATCCATGTGACTGATCTCAGAAGAGCAAAATAAAATCAAACATTTTTTAGATTCAGGGGATACCACTACAACTGTCAGGAAAAAAAAATTCACCTACATAGTTGCAGGCTGATAAGGAGTATGTAATCTGAAATGTAGTGATGTGTTAAGTAAAGTAATTAATATATTAAAACCACATGAATTAATTAAGCAAAAAATTTCTTCT
>VWZQ01011086.1:56958-71542 GCA_013397015.1 Myiagra hebetior | reverse complement strand
GGCTCTGGGCCCCGGCTCTGCCCGAGGCACCCCGCGCCGGGCCCGGGCAGCAGAGCGGACCTGCGGGCGGGCACGGCGGAGCCCTGTCGCCGCTGGCGGGGCGCACCGTCACCCAGCCCAGCGCTTGGGTGTGTTTTCCGTTTACATCAGTGTTTTGTTTGGAACTTGGGATCATTGCCCATCTGAACCTTTCTAACGGGAAGACCTCTGAGACAGCCTTTAACACCACGGCGCAGTGTTCCACGTACGCCTCTCAATCTGTTTTCCCCTGCCCTTTATCACAGAATAGCTGCGGCCGCTTCACTGACAGCTCAGGAGGACTCTGTTCACACCATCACTCACAGCTGAAATACACAAGATTAGCAGAAGGCAGAGTAGCTCAATTTCCAGGCCGGAACACCGCGCATCACTCTGCAAGTCCACCAATACTGTTCCCGAAACTGTAACATACCAAAAGAGAAATGCACTTCAGACTGGCATTCCACAGGTATCAGCTTTCGGCATCACTGCTGTCCTGCAGCCGAGATGAGAAAGGCAAGGCCAAACAGCCCTGGCAGGATTCTTTGGAGTCGTATTTCTTTTGCATTGTAAAGCACTAAACGTCACCAGGAAATCATTATCTGCTGTCTTATCTGGTGGACAGCTAAACCCCTTGCAAGCCCCTCTAAAGTGAAACAGCACACTCCCACCCGCACCAGGCCTTCAGAACAAAATCTACTTAAAAGTTTTCTGGTTTGTTGCCAGTTGCAGGTGAGAAATATTCTAGATACCCACAGTATTTCTAATTCAGATTATTTTCTTCCTCAATAGGTACAGTTCGTGTACTATGTCTCATGCAGAAAGTAAGATAAAGAAGGCAAACAGTATGAAAGGGCTGGACTTTGGAAGGAGGCCCTGAAAGAACCTATTTTATTACCGCAAATATGAAACTGCATTCAGATACTGTATGGAAAAAGCCTGCTTGTACTACAGTTAATAATCAACATGCATGTGTACACAGTAGCCTTCAAGTGCCTATTTCAGTCTAAAAGCCCCAACAGCAAAAATCAGAGGGAAAAAGAAAACAAAACAAAACAAAAAAGACTAATTCAGGGCTAATTAATAAACTTGATGTTTTCAGTCAGCTACAGACTAACTCTATGATCAGCATGTAATACAATATTGCATTCAGGCAGAATCAAGGCACAAGGAATGGAAATTTAGTCTTACTTCCAGGTATGTGTCACTTGGTTTACACTGTGGTGGGTGCCTGTTTCCTTAATGAATGTTTTAAAACTTCATCTGTTAGTTCTCCAAATCTTTTTGTAACAGTGGCCTTAGGATGCTTAGTTAGTGGTTCTAAAATGCTGTTAAGGGGAGTAAGACTATGGATACATTAAAGGTATCACTGATTTTTTTTTAGCAGAACAGTAGAGAACACTGATGGCTAACAGAAGAGCCTACATCTGGAAAGTAACAATGTCTGCAAAATTACTCATTGTGTAACTGATCACTTCACATAATTACCATCATACAAACAATTTTTAAGTCAATTCAGGCAAGTGGAGAGGGCAGCCTTATTTGAAGCATCTATTGTTTTCTTACCTAAACTTGTCTTTCCTTAACCTGACTGCCAAAAAAAGTTTGTAATTAGGAACTTTTAGAATACTTTAATTGTTCAGAGCTCTGTTTATCCTATTCCCAGTAAAAGAGTCTCCACTGGCCATCTCCCTCAATAAAAGGCATGAATCTTGTCTTTGTTCTACAACTGCCAGCAGTACAATTTACATAAAAGACAATTTGGGAGAGAGATGGATATAATGCCACACAATTTATTTCTTATCTTTATACAGGAATTAAAAGAAAAATCTCAATAGCAAAATGGACTGCAACATGTTTGACTGGTTACAATTATAAATAGTGGTGTGGACTAAATTTAAAACACCATTCCCTAAAGGGCCACAACACGAAGCAATTTGCCCCATGTCTCTCTTTGCCCGGCCAACATCATCAGTGGCTGGGCAAAGTTAATCTCTTCCTGATAGCCTTTGCTTCTGCCCCTCCCATGCTTCCTTTACTATTTTGAATGTTCTTCCAGGTATTCTGGCAAGCCTCCACCTTCCTTCCCAGGACTCCCATATATTACACGGCTAGTTAGCACAACCACAGAGTTCAGCCACTAACCAGAAGCTAAAAATAATCAAACACAAACCTTCCTGTAAACCCCATTTCTCTTACTCTGCTACCTCCTCTTCAGGACAGGCCTCTATCCCATTTATCAAAACTGCCAAAAGACACTGGGAATTTTAAGGAAGCAAGATGTAATGATTTTATCACATGGAACAATCTCGCAAAGAAGAGGTAAAGTTTTCTTACAAATTACCGTAAGTGGAAAAGAATATGAACAAATAAACACCAGACAAGAACTTAGGCACATAACTCCTGGCAAACAAAGGTGGTATTTTGCGACCAATGCAGACTGCATGCCAATTGCTGTAGGCTTGACTACATGAATGAATCAAGACTTCCACAGAACTTCTGGGCACAGAGGAAACAATGAATTTTAGCAAGGCTGGACATACTAGGTCTTTCAGACTGTAAGCCAAAACCAGAAAAAAGGGTCAGATTAGCAGCTGGTGAAAACTTGTATGTACCTAAAAAAACCCAACACACCCTAGGCTATGTGCTGAGCTTGGGCAGCCAGTAAAGCTATGAACGGCAACACTCATCCTTCCAAAATACTCTGCATGTTCTCCTTCACCAACAGTGGAGCAACTGTGTTGTGGGAAAAAGTGATGCCCATAAGACAGTGGTTCTTATTGATCCTGTCAGGGCATAGTCTATATTTAATGACTGTCCTTCAGGGAGAGGTGAAGCAAGAAACTATTGACGTGAGGTCAGGTGGGGACCTATACAACAATCTCTTTATTCCGAGAGAGAGTAAGAGATTCCGTAAGTTACGGAAGTAAAAAATAGTACGGAAGTGTTACTTGTCTTGGGGCAATAGGCAGTCTGACATTAGGATCAGAGCTGGATCTGTGCCTCCATTGTACGAGTGTGACAGCTCATGGGAGTCCTTGCCCCTACTTAAAATTTGATTCAAGTATTAAAGCAAAAAATGAGTCATGTCCTATGATTCATTTTGTACATCGAGATAAAACTCATTCCAACTTGCTGACACCATTTATCTTCACCAGTTAAGATTAAATCCATTTGTTACTCAGTTACCTAAACCCAGGAAATTGTTTGCATAAATAGCAGTAGTGTTACAGAGGAAAGGCAAAGCATGTAAACTGTGAAAGCTCAACTGCTCTTGTAAAATCCACCTCGACTGACCACATATGGACAGAATCTTTCCAGTATGTGTTTTAAGAAACAGAAAGACTTGAATTCAAAAGTATGCACACATCTGTGGCCTTCACCCTTATCATCATACCCTCAAATCACACCTTTACTAATGAATTAAGAATTCTACATGCAACTTTATTTTGGTATAAATATTTCTACCAGATGTAAGGGAATAGAGAATGAACCTCCAAATATTAATCAGATGCATGTTAGTGGTCATACTGCATGCAAATTACTTAGGAAAATAATTTTTGGAAAAATCAATTGGAAAAAATAATTACACATGGTCAGGCAAAGGAATAACCAGGAAAAAGTATCCTCAATTCAAGTATCAAGTCATTAACTTCTACACAAACGTGTTTAAATGACAATCTGAAATTGTAGACCAAGCTAAATATAACAAAAGTAACTACATAGAAAATACATACTTACATATGCTGTAAATTTTTTTCAGTGTTCTAAATTCTGAACAGCAAGAACATGTTCTATTTTTAACTCCCTGTAGTTTTTTAATGAGATTCATGAGATTTGGGAGTAATTGTATTTACATCATCCGGTAGAGCTGAAATCTATAGATTGTAAAACATGCCAACAGCATGCACCATTAACCAAGAGCTACTTCCAGTGAAATGTTTCTCTACTTAGTTGTGAGAAATAGCAGGTAACAATGCTTATACTCTAAATGCAAATACTGGGCAAGAACACTTCATGGTTATTGTTTTTCAATGACAAAATCAATCATTACCTGTCAAGCTAGCTACAGAATCATGACAAACTAACCATAGCATCAGAGAAACCAAGAAGAAAAATATTTTGCACTTAACATCTTTTCACACAATCTGCAAGAGTATGGTATAATTGCTTCCTCATTCATTAGTCAACAACTTGGTCCTTCCATTTTATAGGTGGTTAAAGCCTGCAAGTGGTAATAATACAATAGTGCAAATGCTGAAGTGCTGCCGTTCAGGGGTTCTTTTAAAAGTTTTTAAGATCTGAAGTATTTCCTTCACATATTTAACAGCTTGACAAAGACAGCTTCATCAGCCTAAGAACCATACTTGGTTCTAAGAAATTTCTGCATCAGCATGGTGCCAGGGGGAGCCTTGCTGTATCATGGTGATAAAAAGATAATCGAAAATCACTTAAGAAATGCAGTAGAATAAAATCACTGCAAATTTTCGCTACCACGAACTTAATTTTGCTCAGCTTAAAAATAAAAAGTATGTATTTTTACTCTTTGAAGAACAGAAAAGTAGAGAAAGAGAAATGCACAGTAACAGAATGAAATGTTTGCAGAGATACTGCTGTACAGCTTGAACTTCATGCACTAGCCTTTCCAGTTCCATATCATGGTTAGAGCCATACAAATCTCCAAGTAATTTAAAGTTTAGCTTAAAAAACATCCTGAGGTGAAACAAACTACAGTTTAGAATTTGGAGAAAATTGCAAGTTCTGCAATACTAAGAGAAAAAACTGTCATTACATGCATTGTGACATGTTCAATGTGACTATGATGTGTTACTTACTATAGCCCAAATTTTGAGGCAATACATTCACAGTACCACAACTTATGTCAACGTAACTCACAGGCATTTCTTGTTTTGCATGAATGTTTCACCAAGAAAAGTTCAGTGTTTGTGTGCTGGTCAGAAGTCACCACGTGGGTCAGTCCTTCCTTACATGCATACAAGTCTACAGACACTAAGAATTCATGACTTCTGCATAAAGAAACGGAGAAATGAAGTGACAGGATGGGCGACCTCAACCACCTGTACTACACAGACAGAGATTTAAACAGTGACACAGAAATCCAAAGACTGAGCACTAGAGAAAAAATATATTATTTTCATTTTTGTTGCACAACATACTGATGCCAAAGAAAACCACAGAATTAAGCTCAGGTACTGCAGCCCAAGAAAGAGCTTGGCTTGAGGTTAAGTCTTTGAACTTCCATGAGGTAGAATATAATCAAGTATCTTCTTTTCCAGAATATATTAAGCAGGACAAATCCAATTTAGTTTTTAAAGCTGTTGAAAACTCTTTTGATAGTAGTTCATGAAGAGATACTCTGTCATGAGCATACACCCAATTCCGTCCAGTCCAGTCATAGCGCTTGGGCCCACTAGAAAAAAACACAACAGAACATCACACACTGTGTAAGTACAGATTATCTCAGGAGAACTGCTGGAAGCCTGTATGTATAATGTATGCCAGAGAGTGCCCAGGAAAAGGAACAGATAGCATGGGGAACGGCTGGTAGGCAGTCTGAGGAAGTGGAGCAGAAAAGGCCTGATATGTCAGGAACTACTGAGCCATCAAACAGATATATCTGAAAGGTGACAAGATACATCAGTCACTCCTAGGGGATTCAAGCACTTTCCCTCCCTGCTTTTGGCACTGATTTCCCCACAATTTCTTCCTTTATCCCGTTCTTCCCTCACACATATAATTTTCTTGCACACAAATATCACAACAGATATTTGTATAATGGTGAATTAAATGCCACTGTTTAGTTGTTGCAGATATTCTAAGCACAGCAAAGCACAAATCATTTCATTTTAGGTGCAACAAAATAATTCAGTGCCTGAAAGCAAATCTATTGGCATGTGGAAGATTTATACATAAAATGCTATTTTTCTCTGCGCTATCATATTGTTGCTGGCTTGATTTTTCCAGGCCTACATTAAGTATCAAGAAAGAAATTTGAACACCTGGGTTCTATTCCAGATCCCAGTTTTCCACATGTCAAATCGGACAATGACTGAAAGGTGCTCATTGCTGTTAACATCAACTAAGCAAAGAAAACAGAAAGAAATGTAATGGTCATCTGGGACAAAGAGATAAACTCTCGATCTTGTAGGACACATGCCTTGCAACTCAGTCAACATGGAAAGTCTGCTGGAAAACAGACTCTCTCCTATACACACATAAGAACAATCTGCACGTTCTCTCTCTGCAAGCATAAACACTGATCTGAACCTTGAATATCCTGAATTACTCACAATAGTCAAATGAAGAACTTTCCAACCACTAATCAATGCATGAGAAGTTACAAAGGCAAGCACAATCCAAGTCACTTCCACTGAAATCTCACTGTCTGTATCAGAAGCGGTAACTGTTTGAATCAGGGTTATCTGCTCCAGTTACTTTACTAAGTATTTCTCACTTCACCTTGGTGGCATAAGCGTATGTTTATACTCTCCTGCACCTAGAGAATGATGGAATGGGATCCTATTATTCATGAAAATCAGGCTAATACAGACAATTTAATCAATGACAAAGAAATATGTATGTTATCTGAACTGGTTTTTAATGTTAAGCAGTAAATATCAGTGATCAGGTAAGCATATGAAACACCTTCATAGTTCCATGAATCTCCAAAATGCTGTACAAATGTGACTCTTAAATTAATAGTTTAAACAAAGATCCAGTGAATTCTGTAAAATGCCTGAAAACTTAAATATAGATTAAATGTATCTCATGGAGAGTCTGCATATATTTTTCAATCATAAGAGAAAAGAATTAAAGTATCACACGAAGGTATTGCTAAGAAATAGCATGTAATGTTGAAAAGTCTTTTCAGTCAGGAGCTACATGAAATTAATGCAATGACACTGCTGGCAGGTTGCACAAATCCTATCATGCCCTTTTTTGTAACTGTCAACTAAGCAAAGTTTTCACTTAGGTGTATAGACACTCATAGCAAACAGAAGGCCAAAAAAAATCCAAGAGAAATGTCTCACATCTTGAAAAATTTGTCTCCCTCAGGATATGTTCTTCAAGACTCAAGATCAACATTCACTATAAAAATGCCCCAAAACATGCAGTGCAGGTGATTACTGGCAGCAACATTTGCTTCTTTCACTTCTCAGCTATTGCAGCTAAGATGTCAGTCCAGATCATACAGTATTTGGTGGAGTTGCCTTTCAGAAGTTAGCAAGTAAGCGAACCCATAGCATCATATTCCAGGAAATACCACTGTATGCAATAGCAGTTAATGGACTACAAAAAGGAAAAATTTAACTTTTTTCTCAAACTCCATATTCTGCAGCACGTATGTCTTAGCTCAACTAGAGCTCAACAGACAGGAATTATCTGAATTTTGGTTTTCAGAAATATATGAAGCCCATGTGTCAGTGACGCAAAAATCTTATAAGCTGGTTCCTTCACCAGTAACACTGATCAGCTCCCTGGGTTCTTTTTTCAGGGACAGTGGCAAAGAACAGAGATTCTGGAGGGAGACAGCTACAGCATTTTTCCCCTTATCTGGCTGACCTCCCTGCTGAAACCAATCAGAAAAACTGGAATGGATCAAAACACAGCAGAAAAGGCAGAGGAAGCAGCTAGCTAAGGCTCCTGTGAAGTGCAGATGCTTGACAAAAACAACCAGTGTGGGCATACATAAACATATAAAGCAGGAAATCCCACAAGCTTAAAAGGGAAGGAGCCACCCTGTTTAAAACACAAAGAGAGGTTTAGATCATGACATCATCATTGCTCTTTTTCCAACAGAAGCTTTGTTTGTTTCTTTTTAATCACTGCTGGTTATGTTTCCTATGAGTAGGCTATATCCCTGTAGACAGCGGTTTTGGGCTGAAACAGTGTATGAAAATTCTGTGTTACACATTTCCTGTATTAATTTAGGTATGCCAGTAATATTGCAGTGTGCCCTGAACTTCTATACCAAACCATTACTGAACATTTAGAGTATACCATATTTTGAGAATATACAGAATAGAAGGATTACTTATTAAAAGGATATTACATGGTTGTACCATGCTATAAATAAGGGGAAGTACATTTCCACCCAGTCTGCGGATATTACGTAACGAACTTAGACATAACTTACCTAGTGGGTGAGGACAGCCAAATCTGCCGGTTTGGTGTTTGCTTATTGATTACATATGTTCCCATGTCTCCACCTAGTTTGACTGTTAGTACCCCACTCTTAAAAGACAAAGAAACAGAGAAATAAAAAAATTGTATCCTGTTACTTTGACAACAATTACTTCATCTGCAGTGGCAGAAACTTACGTATCTGTATCACATTCTCAACCATCTCCCAAACAATAACAGCTAGGAAGAATGATCACTACATATTAAAAACCTATGGTAAGACCTAGCACAACCTGCATATCTTTGAGTCTGATCTAGACTTTAAATCTTCTGGTCAGAGTTTGATTTTAGTGTGTTTACACCATCATAATGGCACTACTTAAATAATACTCTTGAGCTTGAATGTGGCATCTTGAAAGGACCAGACCACTGAAATTCATTTTGCAATGATTAAAACATCATCCAATAACAACATCTTTCTATTAATGAACAATGCAGAACTGGTGTGGGTCCAAATCAAGAAGCTTTATGTGTCATTGCTAGATTTCTGAGCCATGCAATTTTACTTTTTTTTAAGTAACTTTAATAGTTTAACAGGGAATAAACACATTTTTTTCTCGATAATTCTGATTCACACCTCAAAAATGTTCTAGTTCTAAACCCCATGAGGTCTGGTTTTGCTTTAGTTATGCCACCTTTAGACCATTATCCTCATGAACATTTATTTTCTCTTTCTTGCTCACATTTCTTCTTGACAACATGATTCACATTTCTTGTAACTGACAAAAATATTTTCTGTTCTGACTTCAAGAGTGAAAAAACAACAATACTTGGACTGAAGTTAATCCAAATGACTAATAAATTGACACTAATTAAAAAGGGAAACATTTCTACAGAACGCAATGTGATGATTCTGATAACAATTTATTTAGTTTGCAGTACCTCAAATACTTCAAGCTCTATAGCACAGTAAAGATTCTTTAAGGGTATCATAGTAGTCATGCTTTAGTCAGAAGATACTACTAGAGCTATCTACCATTGCTAGGACTATTTGCTATGTATAAACACTCACTGTGAGGAGAAATGCTTTAACCTATGAGTATCTACTGCCTGCATACATATTCTGTAGCACAAGCAGCAACTCAAAGCTTCCTTCCCCTCTTCCCTATAAAATAATTCCGTGTTACAGGTTTCTTACATGATCTCAAGTATCACCAGGCATAAAATAATACTCTCAGGATCTGATTTTTTACCTTAGTTTCCCTGCTGTTTCTGTGGTTGCTAAGGCATTTCTAGCTGTGGTCAATAAAAATAAAAAGGTCTCCTTAGAAGTCTCATCAGATTGTACTGCCAGTTACTTCTGCTGGACATCGGTATAGTGCAGAGAAAGACAAGAACAAGCTACTTCTCTGGTTATCAGAATTTCAAGTTTTCCGTATCTCAGTAGTCTTAGAATTGTAGAGATACAGCAGAGTAAGAACAGGATGGGGTATTAGGCCTGCATAACAATATACAAGTTTCAGCATTCTTCTATGTGCTTTTTAGTGCCATATTCACCATGGTGTTATGCTATATGCTACAAAAACACTACAAGTAAATAAGTTTCCAAAGAGTTAACAAAAATTTATACTATTATTTATGCTGTGTGTCAGCTGATAGAGAGTACTCTTGCTCTATCCTCCCAAAGCAAATAGAGGTTAAACTCTACTGCCGTGTTGAAAACACTTCCTCATACATTTTACAGTACTTCTAAAATACTAGAAAATACAACTTGATTTTTTAAGAACTTAAATTGCAAGATACTTTTACCGTATTTTGAGAAATACTGGGGTATGTGTTTTGTACTACTGGATGAGTGTTTGCTAGTTCCTGGTAAGAAAAATATTCTTCTAAAGAGCCTTTTCTTTTTCCTGAACATGAAGATATAAATTGCACAAAGCAGTTTGCAACAGGCACAACAGACCTTTATCAAGTTCGCCACCTTGTGGCTTTCTGCAGCACTGACCCTGTTTGTTAGGAATTAAAACTTGGCCTATTTAACCTTCTGCTTTGAACAGAAATGACAACGTATTATTAATTGTCATCATACAGTCTATATAGGAAAGGACCACTGGTAAAAATTAAGATGTATTATCGTTAGTCAATGTCAAACATAATCCACCATACAGCAGATAGAGAAAAAAATTATGACAAGACCCATCAACTTAACATAATGAAGCACCTAAGAATACTTAAGAGGTAAATTTCAACCACTGCTGTTTTTCTCCTAAGATAGTTACATCAGGCTAATAGATTCTGATATCCTAAAACATACTGAAGAGTAATGGTTAAACAATGCTTTTCACCAGAAAAGCAATTAGCTGTCACATTATCTACTTACTTAATTAAAGCAACAAATAGTATTTGCTAAACACAAAGCTACTGACAATATATTATTTTGTATCTTAGCTATCAGAAATAGAGAATGAAAATTATGATTACATAGCTACACAGAAGCAAGTCCAAAATGACAGGCTTTTGTTTTGGTTTTGTATTTTGCACAGTGAAACCCAAACCATGTAATTCAACATCCCTGAGCATAAAACCTTAACTGATGGTGCCAGTAGAAAGCAATCTTGTTGTGGTAAGACATGAAGAAGGAGCAGTAGTTGTGTGACCTCAAAAAACTGCAGTAATGAAAGACACATGTGGCAGTCAGTAGTGCAGAGAGAAACAGGACCCTTCTCCAGGTCATGCTGAGGGCCGAAATACATAGATCACTTCAGGCACTGAATTTATATAAAAACTAATAAATTCCCTATACAAATAAAACAGATATTTTAAATCTGATTCTGTCACTCCTGTAAAAGAATGTGAGTGACTGACTACTGAAGGCTCCAGCCATACAACATCTCCTATGACAGCAGCCTTTCTCCCCATGTATGCTCTGGGCTCACTTCCACAACAATCTATTCAAACACTGCACCCTCTTGTTGCTTCTCCCCACCACAGGCTGTCATCAGTAAAGCCAGGACAAACCTACGCTACCTGGTCAACACAAATGCTGCTTCTCTGTCTTCAGGGCAATCAAAGAAACTGCTCTAACAGTTACATGTGATGCACTATGCCATGTAGGCCTACTGTTCTAGTATGCACCAGAAGGGAACTGACTGCTATGCCAGATATCTATGGCTGTTCAGGAATATTTATAGACCAATGTGAAATCAGAAAACAGTTCCTGTCTCCTCTTCTACTCATTTATTATTCTGTACTATGTCTTTCTCTAAAGATGAAACATTTTAAATTCCAAATCATACAACCGTATGTGTTACTTTACACCAGAATTGTTGCCCCAGTCAGTATACAATAAAGATGTAAAAACTGATTGTATTTTAAGTGTCAGCACTAAGGTGACTAATTTAAAATTCTCCTTCAAATAACAGAAAAAAACCTACAATAATTGCAGTGGTAATGTAAGGTTTAAAACATACCCCTAAAGAGACATCATAATCTTCTGGGGTGAAAGGCTTATCTGTCAGGTCCTCAAAGAAATCTGCTAAGGAGTCCAGTGTTTCTTCAGCCAGTTTCTCATAAGTGGTCTCATCTAAAGAGCTACAAATAACATATAAGTCCATTAATTAGAAGGAAAATCATGAAAGACAGCATTTTCCCTATAATAAAAACATACCAAGACCATGACCTTGGATGAAACAGTAACCATGAAATGATCGTATAAAGTAGTCAATCTTAAGGTGATGTAGGTGACAACCCACCTTATAAACGGGGGTGAAATTTTGAAATTAATTGCTATTAGAGATCTCTTAACTGAGAAAAATGTACTTACTTCCTTAGATACTAACCCCCATTTAGTAAACAGTGTCAGATTTCAAACTAAGGCATTTTCAGAAAAGGACTTTGTGTAAGAATAATTTAGTTTTGAACTCTACAAATAGACACAAAAGCAACTCCCATTTAGAAATGTATGTCATTTGACTCTACAACAAAGTTGCTGTAGCCATATGCAGTTTAGAAACGTCAGTATCACATGCTATGTTTATGTACAGCCTTTGCCTTCTCAACTGGAATTACCCACACAACCTGGTAATTAGATGTTATTTAAAGTGTGCTAACGAACTAACACTTATGAATTACAGTCTTCTCCAGAGAGTCTCAGAGCACCCTTGGTGGCCATTACATAAGGCTTACAGCACCTGTGAGACTGCTCCTCTTTTCCTCCTTAGCGGAACAAAGTCTAGATCAGTTTAATTAACCAAATGTAAATGTAATTAAATCACTTAAGTTTTTCCATCTGTAGAAGCGCCAGCTTTTAACTGAGTGTGTAGAGGGGTCTCTCTATCAACAAACAATTCAGTGAAATAATTTCAGTTTTTGCTAATATGGCAATAAAACAGTAAATATGGGCTGAATATATATCACTAGATAATATAAAACATATATTTTAAAAAAAAGTTTCTTATTATCCAGTTATTGAAATATGCTCTATGTCACTGATCTGAGGGACACCACAAAAATGCATTGGGGCATGGAGAAAGCCTTTGGATCGGGGAGGATTTATGTACTGGTTCAGGAAGCACTTTAGGCACTTAAAGGTAAGAGCCATTTCAGACATCTGCACAATCCTTTATTATGTCTCCAATTGCTGCATCAGAAGGGGAGAAGTCTCCAACAGATACTGTGTCACATCCTCTCAGAACAAGCAGAAATTTCACACCCTCTGGCATATGTGAAATGGTGCTAGACACGTGTGTTTAGGTACATAAGTTATTTCCTAAGATACTTCCTAAATTCACACAAGATGCTTTTAGCTAAAACTGCAGTTGTCCTTTACATCACATGAATGTTACATTAGTTTGGCAGTCTTAATATGTATATAAGTTATTTTAAAATATGTAACCAATATTTTCATATGTATATCTCAAAATACATTTTACCTTGTGTCACTCAGAGTTCCTGCATTTCTCAAATTCATAAGCCAAACAGTCCTGCTCTTCACATCTGAAGAAAATTGTAATTGCTGTTTAAAGCAAGCACAAGTAAAATAGAATTAAAGTTAAAACATAAAGAATTACAAACTATGTATTTATCATATAAATTAAACAAATCCTTGAAGTCCTTTCCATCCTCAAAATGGTCATATTCTATATCATAGGGCTAATATGGAAATAATTATGCAGCTTTAGTCCTTGGATGATTAAAGCAATCTAGAATATCCTTGTCTTCCTCATACAAACTAATGGGAAAAAAGAAAAAAACACCCTTTCATTCACAGAGGAATGAACTAGGAATAGAGAACTATTCTAACTTTTCTGTTGCTCAACCACAGAATTACTGAGCAACTTCAGACAATTTAATGGCTTAGGCCCAGATTTTCATAAGAACACTACTCAAATGCTGAACTATCAACAACATGTGTCCCTCTGCTGGAAGTCAGGAACATATTAAACTGAAGTAAACACAAACCCTGAGTCCTTCTTACATACAAAAGAGACAAAACCACTTCAGATTCGAGATTTCTCTGCAAAACAAACCATTTAACTTCTAATTTCTCTTGGCAGGAAAAAGAAAAAAGGCTTTAAAAAGCAAATGAAAATAATGGAAAAGCTGTATCGCCATACCGGCAGTATTAGACAAGGGAACAAAATGGGTAAACCCCGTTGAGGGAAACCAATACAAGCATGAAAATAAAGCTAATCCCCACGTCAGACACACTAGCAGAAGCACTATGCTATCCACCAAGAAAGGAAGATAGCACGATTTCCATTTTTTTCTTAAGCGGCGCTGAGTATTCGGTTTTTACCATTGTAAAACAGCTTTCGGTTTTTACCACTGTAAAACAGCATTCATGATTACTTTTTGTGTACTCGTGCAAGTTCTGAAAACTTCAGACTGAACTGAAAAGCAGGTGAGATTTACAAAGGAGCTATGACAGCGTCTCTTCAAGCACGGAAGAGCAAAACAAAGGCCGGTCTCTCCATGTGGTTGACATCTATCCGCAGGCATTACCGATGAGCCGCCTGTTAGTCCCACACCGCGACACAGGCAGAAGGGACAGAGCGGCGGCACAGCAGTACAGGCCGACAAAGTACACCACGGTGCCTGCATGTTTGACTGTACCCTTTAGCCTACAGCATTTCTTCCACACACGCTGAAGCGTCAAAAGCTACAAATTCAAGAGCACGTTCAGGCTCTGTCCAGCGTGAGAAGCTCTAACCCCCCCAGCGAGGACCCACACTCGGTTTGTGCCAGGAGGCTGCGAGCAGCGGCGCAGCACGCAGCCGGCACCTGCCCCCGCCCTGCGCGGCAGCTCCCGCGGCACGGAGGGGAGGAGGAAGGGAGGAGGCAGGCGGGAGACAGGGAAGGAGGAAGGACGCGCCCCGCTGTCGCACGGCTTGCGAGGAGCCCGGCGGCGGCGCCGGCTGCC
>VWZQ01011086.1:38958-55549 GCA_013397015.1 Myiagra hebetior | reverse complement strand
TAATTTAATATTATATATATATATATATGAATAAATTTATAACATTTTTTCTATAAAACAGAAACGTTACACAAGGGGAAAAATCTCAAACAATTCAAGCCACTTGTGCAGATTTCAACTGAAATGATGAAGTCTGTTTTAGCTAAAAGCTCTCTGTACCAAAGTGTTAGATCTAACTTCGGCAGCATCTTGTGCCTTTTCAACAGGCTCCTCTGTGCTTCTTTGTTACCAGTGTCTTCCCAGTTTGTGTTCTGGTTGCATTTTGTGGGGGAAGTTTTCCTACATTAAGCAGATTTAAGATACTCTCTAGTTCCTTGAAGAACAACCCATTTGTAGCCCTGCTGGGAGAATCTACTTATGTTTCTACAGGAATAATGGTTTACAAACTGAGATAAGGCTTGTAGGAACAAATCACTTGTATCAGGCCACAGAAAACATTGGTAAAGCAAACATTTGATTTTTTCATACCTTGGTAGGGAAGGGGGGAAATAGCTAGAAGAAAGGAGGAATGCCTGTTCTTTTATGTAGTTTAAAGATGTTTAAAGATGGTGCTTATTTAAATGCCTTGCTTTTCCTATAAAAAGAATCTGAGGTATTTTCTGATATTATCCAACTGGTTCCACGGTGATTTTTCTCTAGTCATCCAAGTCATACACAACTCTCAACAGAAAATGTTCATCTTGTCTTTCTAAGTTAATGACAAATAAGTGAATTAGTGTCGATTAAATATCTTCTCTAGCATTAGCAATTTCACATACCAAATATTTTAAAAAGTTAACAGCAACTAATTCAAATGTAAAGTTCAAGTTAACGAATTTTGCAGGATACTACTACCAAGCAAGGATCAGTCACACAACTTCTAAAGGGCTCAAGTTAGGTTTTAGCAATTTTAACAATGATTTGTTAGTGTTTTTCATCTTGATCCCTGTCCTTTAGGTTAATGTGGTTCATATCACAGTATTGGTATCAGTATCTTTTTATGCTGGTGTAAAATACTTGTGAAGGAGTTCCAGATGCAGACGCGCTGCAGGGTCAGGCCCCATACTTCCAGTCTGGAGAAAGCTAATTTTTTTTTTTACTTCAAGCAAATCCATACACCACTGGCAATGTTTCAGCAAATGGCTTCTACAAAGAACAGCTGGAGTGCGCTACTGGTTACTCTTTTATCACTGTCTAGTGGTAAGGGTTTGGGAAAATACCACTGAGTTATATGAAATTAAATTGCCTGAAGTATAAGCAGAGTCAACAAGAAAATAGATAGTGGGATATGTGTTTTTTCAAACCATTGAATTAGTACAAGGACAAAAAGTGGGGGTTTTTTTGTTTGTTTGGCTGGGGTTTTTGGTTGGTTGGTTGGTTGGTTTATTTTGTTTGGGGGCTTTTGTTTTATTTTTTATTAACTGAGGGCAACTATTTGGTGGTGCTACCACCAAAGGCAAAACTTCATCTCTGAATGCCATATGATTAAGTCACAAGGTCAGATAACACAAATTTGGAATTATTCCCTACCTTTCTCTAAGTTGGCATCAACCTGTGATGTTTCATTCTGGGCAGCTTGCAGAGCCAGATTATTCAGATGCCACTGCCCACAGCTAGCCCATGTCTGTGACCTAATTCTTCTTTGTTCCTTGTGGAAAATTCCATCTGTTTAGACATGGAGAAACAGACCAATACATTACTTTATAACCCCAAGAGCTGATTGTGCTTTCTGTATATTATTTTTATGTAACAGGACCTGCCTCATCTGCTCTACAGGTATGTTTAAAAGTCTTTAAATTTTCATGAAGTGCTACCAACGTGAAACACTAATGCAAGATGGAGAGAACCAAAATGTTTAAACATGAAACATCCTACAAAGTCCTGCGCTCTTTGAAATTTATACCCTTTCATGCACTAGAGAGCAAAATTGGTTCCAAGATGTTGATCACTAACCACACACACACACACACATACAACTTTTAAGTGCACATGCTTTGGAGAAGGTTTCCTCAGTAGGCTCCATAGTCATACAGGATTTCCTTTCTCAAGTGTTAAATAACTGCTTTGATTTACAAATTACTGTGTTCAAGGGATTGTACACAAAGGATGTCTCAGTCTCTGAATTGTTTGGTATGGACATTCTGATTTTGGATCGAATTGTTGCAGTTAAGTTGTGTATCCTCTGGGTTCTTCCTAAGAACAAATTATTCAGATGCTACAGTTACTGGGCAATTGGGGAAAAATTGTCATGTGTGTTCTTTATGAAGGTTAACCAGGTGCTTAAATATTTTCCCCCAAATAACACTAATGACAAGTATCTGCTTTGCATAGAAACACATTCTAAATATACTGTGCACTGTGTATGAAGGAGCAGACACTTGACACAGATGTACAAAATGTTTTTACTCATAGGACATGCAGATTAGTTTTGCTTTTCTCTGAGGAATACTGCAGAAAAATTATCTTGCTGAGATTAAGCAGTCTAATTTTAAAGCCTAGAAAAGTGGTAATCATAAGATCCATGTTCTGAGTGAAGCCTTAGACTCTGCATACTTAGAAAGCAAAAACCCCCAATCCCCTTTAAATTTCTCTATACTGTGCATAATTAAGAAATAATACCTTCTTACTTGTCAGGGTTGTAGGATTATATCAAAGTAAAACAAAACAAAATCACCACCACCATCCCTCACCAAGCCAAAACAAAAAAATCCACCACACCAAATCCTTAAATGAAAAATTCTATACAGGTACAAAGCATAATTTGAGGACTTAAAATGCCAAATTCTGGTTTTGTCAATTTAACATGTTTACTATGCTTACTCCTAGAAGACACACATTATTACCAATAACTTTGGTAGCTTTCTAAGTGACACACCTGTGCAAAGTTTTAAATATACCACTGCATCAAAGCATGAAATCTTGGACTGATGATCACTGGCATTTGAGATTATCTCCCTGTTACTTGGAAAATTAGGGAACCAAAACAGCTTCTGTAGTTACCCTAAAATGATTGCCCATACTGAAAAAGCTGAAATGGTTTTATAAAGCAGTGCCTGTTGAGTATGTTCCTTTGCCTTTCCTGCTCTAATTTCAAGATTCCTCTTTTCATTCTTGGTCTGGTAAAGACAGATGCCACGTTTGTCATCTCTCAAGAGGCCTCTTGAGACTGTCTCACGAAGGTAGAGAAATGCAAGAACAATTAAGTCCAGTATAGATCAACAGCAGGATGACAGCTGTGATAGCCTTCAGAATAAAATCTTTTATTCATCAATAAAACTATAGTTTACAGTAGTATTTTCTAAATAAATTATAGAATTTCTCTTTTACAAGAAATAAAGCAAAATCAAAAATATTTCAAGGACAATATATGTACACAACATAAGGCCTTGTTATAAATAACATTTTTATCTCCTTTTTACCAACAGTGAAAGTATCTTAGAGGCTCATTTTCATATGGTATGTGCAGACATTTGCCCTAACCCTTGTACAACATCAGTTCCAATTTCCACTGATGTGGACCTAAGCAATTAGAACTGAGGGGGTCAAAAAAAAATGAAATCGATTTTATTCACCACTGTGCTTATTTTGAAATAGGTAAAGCAGGTAATAGATTTTGCTTGTGCATAGTTACAGAATGCATGCAAATGAAACCACTAGAGAACTGATAAGAAAATATCACTTTGAAGTCCAAAAAAGGTGATTGGCAATATTGTAGAAAGCAGCTGGAATACACAGTTCTTCACAGTTGAGCAAGCAACAGCAGATGACAGCAGAGTGTGGAATGTTTCATGTCATTTTTGTCAAGTACATCAATCCCCTCTATGGTGCAAAGATCCTGGCACTTCTTAAAATAAGTTCCGTTGATTATTACTCTTTTGTCTGTTAGGCTCAGCAAATTCCTTCTTCTTAAATGAGGAGTGCAGAAAGTGCTCTTCATTAACCATGGTCACTCCTCTTAGTTTTACTCTTCATGTATTCTTTGTTACTGAAAATACAGAAATGACAAGTTAAGAGTTGTGTTTACTTGTTTTCTTACAGAATTATTAACAGGTAACAGCTTTCTTCCCCTAAATAGGCTGCAGGACAATTTGGCAGTGATTCTCTTATGACCTTGATCCCTAATTAAAAGCATTGGGACTCTTTTGGGTCTCATTGACCCAAAAGCATTGGGTCTCTTTTTTTGCACAGCAGCTAACCCCTAATGGGTTTTGCAGACATTGCAGTACACTTGTATTATGTGAATTAGAACTACTTGCTGCTGCAAAATGCTGAACACTCTGGATGTCACAGAGGACAGAATAATCTGAGAGCACTCAGCAATTCCCAACAGCATATTTTTATCTTGCAGAACAGTGGCATTTGCTACTTAAAAGTCTTCTTACATCATTAATAAAAGTACTGTCAGCTTCCACATGATACTCTTTCCCCAGATGAAAAATCGTACCTATCAAAAAACTTTCAGGCACAATTAATGTTCTAGTCAATGTTGTAGCAATCATTCCATTTATTCTATTTCACAACAAACCCCAAACAACAACTTAATAATGTTAATGGATTAGAGTTTTCTACACTATCTTCATGGAATAGAAATAGTTGATCACTTCTTGGCATCCCTGTAGAGTTAGAGATGAATTGAAAAGAAACTGTTCTTTGCTGAACATCTTAGTACAACTAAAACTAAGGATAAACTGACAGCTGAAGAATATATTTCAGTAAATCGAATGCATCTCAGGTAATATATCCAAAATGGAGCAAGACACAAAACCAGAACAAAGGGGTCTGTAATGACCTTTCTCTAAAATCTTATTAAAAACATTACAAAGGTGTAAGGTTCCATTTATTAAACAGATTTGTAAGGTCACCTTTACATTGCGCTTTTTGATACAAGCACTTAACTAACCTTTAAATAGTCTTACAACAGTCTAATCTTGATTATGAAGAAAAATCTCTGAAGGCATTTCTTAAGCTTATCTCAGAAAGAAACCGGTAGATTTAAATTAATATTTTTGTTACGACTTTTAACTCTAGCCCTTGAACCTTGAGGAATGATACTTCAATATTATTCTGTGACAACCTTTAAACTTCCTACTGTATTGTGCACCTGTGTTAGGGTGTTCATAATCACTGATGCCACTGAGCATAGTGCCAGTTTCTCAGGGACTGTTCTCTCTCTCTCTCTCAGGAACTGTGGTCTGGCAAGTAAAGTTCAGTCGTATTCGTGCCTGAATGTGCTAAGGCAGTTAAGTACTTAGAAAATGCAGAACCATTTAATACGTGAAGTGAAATTGTTGGACAAGTGAGTAAAATCAAAGAAAGTGGTATTCTAAAATGAATATAATGTAAAGCTAAGAAGGACTTTTAATTAATTATTTTTTTTATAGAATCAGTTTGGCAAAAAAAGTTGAAAAATACTAGTACCAATAAACAAAATATTGTTATATGAAGCCAAGACAAATTAATCAAAATTTTCAGTAGCACCATCTCACTTCTGTCTGAAAGCTTAGATATGAATGACTGCAGATCCATTTCTGACAAATATAGTGATCACTCCGCACAACTTCTGACTCTCTGGACGTATTACTGCTTTCCACTAAGGCCGCTATCGGTATTGCTGATGCTGGTTTTATGCTATTCCACTAATTATACAGTGGAACTATGACTAGCTTGTTCTTGTTGCCTTTCCTCTGACCCTTCCAAAGCATTTCAGTGAAAAATCCCAATAAAATTTGCATAACAGTGTTGGAGAAAAGAGACCTGACAGTAACCTGTAGCAACAGTTAACTCTATGAGTCAATCACAGAAGTACTGTTGATGGTACTAATGCCATTTTAAGGAGATGAGATTTTCAGATGTTCATATTTATGTCAGGTACAGTCCAGTCCTGTGATACTATTCTGGAAAGAAATCCATCTATTTCAAAGTGCAGGACATGATCCTCTAGGCAACACTGTATCCACCACACAACTTTTGTGGTTACATTGATTACAAAGAAAGGATTTTATTTTTTTAAATAAAAACTGAGTTTGGCTGTAGCAATTTGGTCCAAAATGATAAATAATGCACAAATGACATAACAGGATTCATTCCTATAGCTGCTGCCTGAGATGCCTCACACTACGTATATAGTGGATTTACAATGTTTGAGCCTACTTGAGGCTTTTTGTCTTGGAGCATTTTTGTGCTCCAGTTCTCTTTCCATGCATATGCTTTTGAGCTGATTGATTTCCTCTTATGGTGTTTTAAAAGCCCCAGGCATGAGAACATGTAGTTCAGTGACAATATGTGCTAGCATTTTAGCAGTAGGGTTACTAAGGGAATGTATTGCTTGTAATTTGAATTGGTACCTTTTTAATCTAATCAAGCACCTAATTCCTGTGTCTGATTTTCATGCAAGGGTGGCTGAAATGTTCCTTCTTACATAATGTTCCTTCTGCAAGAACACCGCTGCCAACCTATGTTCAAGTGTTCATTTGTTTTTCACCTCTGACCAGGTTTCAGTTTTATGGGAGACATAGGCTTTTTTTAATCTCTCCTTTTTGGGATCATGCATGGATAAATACAGGGAAAACATAGATAACAACAGAGGAAAGGAGCAGTTAACCTTACGGCATAAAACAAGTTGGTTTTCCCCTTTCAGCCTTAAACAAGATTCTATTTTGAGGAGAGTGCTTGATTGCTTCTACCATGTGAACATAGTATTTTAAGGCTTATTATGCTCTCAGAGAAAAGAAAAGATCCCTATAATTGAGGAGGTCTTAATTCCTTTCTTATAGTCCCAGAATTGGGTTCAGTCTATCATATTTTCCACCAGTATATTCAGAGGAAATGTTGAGGCAGAGAAACTGAAGCTTCCATAAAAAGAGCAACATATCAAAACTTGAGGCATGCTCTGCCGTGTGACTGTACAACTTTTAGCTTGTTTTTACATGTATTCTGCCTGGGAATTGCTTTAATTTCAGCTGCACTTGTTATTATTCCACAACAGCACCCTGAAGAAAACCGCACCATTATTAGAATGTAATTGAAATTATGGGAGACAGTACAGAAGAAAAGGAGTACTGAAGAGTAAGAAGAGTCAGAAAGCTTTGACAGTTTTTAAAAAGGCATTTTATAGACCAATATTTGTAAATGTGCTTACCTATGCATCTACAGCAGCTTTGAAATACAAAATTAATCTTCAGTATTATTTTGAGACTTCAAACTCTTCTAGTAAGATTGGCATTTGGAAATAAACCCTACCACAAGTCATTTTAAATGTAATAGTATGATCTGTGCAATTCATCTGACACAAATCTTAGCTACACTAACCAGGCTCTAAATACACTGGGCTTGCTCATCACTACAGTTATTTCATTATTTTATTTTACTGAAGCCCTTATCAATCCATATCTTCAGTAGCAGTGACTTTTAAATAATATATAAATTTTATGAGCCCTTCCTTTAACAATGGGAGGCAACGCTGTATTTCCATGTGAAAATTTCTGTATTACCCAAGAATATTGCATTGTAGTTAAATATACAGAAGTATTCTGTAAGCAAAAAAAAAAAAAATCATTAATGAAATACTATAGGCAGGGCATATATTTGTTTAAAATCCAATAGACAGGGCATATATGTATTTATTTAAATTTTATATTTACTACCAGATCACTTAACATACACAGCATCACAATGGAACAAACTTAAAACTTTGTCAGTGCTATTTACATGCATGTCCTTTTTCTATTGGAAGTGTAGTGGAAATCAAGCCTACTTGAAGTAAATAAATTAAATACCTAAGCCTTACCACTCTGATTTACTGATACTGTAGTATAGTATATCAGCTATCTTTATAAATCATTTCATGGGAATGCTAAGAAAACACAAAAGGATAGTTTATAATTGCACATGTTGCTTTTTCAGCAACAGAAAGCTCAATCAAACAATTTGAGACTTCACTGCAGAAGAGAAGGAGTAAGTAACTTTTAAGTTATTCCTTACTTTCTAAGTGAAATTACCACTTTTAAGGCACTCCACAGTAACAGTATGGTCTGGACTAAGGTCTTCAGGATTGGTTGCACTTGCTGATCACAGATCACAGTTCAGGAACTTTTGCAAGATTTGACTTACATTTTTTACTAACCAAATTCCATGGAACACTGAAACACTGCTGCATTCAACAACACTTGCTGACAATGCCTGAACTGATACCAATAAATAGGGCTTCAAGGGAATTTTAAAAAGAGATCAAGTTTTTTTACAGAGAAAAAAGGAAACACAGTTTTGTGGATTTCTACATCAAAGTGCTAAATAGAAGAGTATTACCTTCTCTGTTTCTGGCTTATATACAAGAAACCTGTTTATCTCAGACAGAATAATTTGTTTTAAAGTGTCTGACCTATCGCTGTATTACTTATTCATAAAAGCAAGAAGCCTTTAATGTTTTAAAGTTATGCAGAGAAACATCTCAAATTTACAAGTTTTTTCTATATCTCCTATCTTTCTACACTAATTGATAATTAGAATAATTTGTATGAATTACAAATATTACTATGTTACTAGAATAGTTGGAAATCATTTAGATTGTCTTATACCTACTGCTCATTGCAGATGATGCATAGTCATATTCTAGTCATAAAAGCTAGATTTCTTAAGCCATCTTCTGGGTTAAGAGGTTGATGAGAAAATAAACCAATGTAACTTCAAAGTAAACTTGATTTCAGAGTGTACCTAACAGTGATTTTTAGAGTGGCAGGTGAACAAAATGCTAGTTTAAACTTGATCTTTTTTCAGAATTAAGGAATTACGGGCCCAGACCAGCATTCAGTTGTGAACCCAAGATTTCTCTCTACGTGTGTCCTGGAACAAAAATTCTGGCTGTTATCAGGTACATTCTCAGTTTTGACATCAGCAGCACAGTGTGAATTGGCATGGATTCCCTTAATGTAACACCCCAAACCCAATACTCTTACCTGTAAGAGGAATTTTTCTCACGACCTCTGTTCCACCACCTTATTTGACTATTTGAATTTCCACACAAAACTGTTCAGAAAATGCCATTTTAAAGCTGCTCTTTTTAGTAAATTAATGCAATGCCATTTTACAACAATTTTATTTTTCATAAACAGCACCAAACATTCATAGCTCTTTATTTACTAGAGGACTAAAATTTGTCCAAGAAGTCCTTCAAAGCAGGAGGCAAAGACATCAAAGGATTAGTGGTGCCTGAAATTAAGTAAGTTAAGGTATTTTTCTTTAAGATATATAGTGGGTAAGACTACAGGAGCTTGCCTTGTGGTAGAAAAACAAAGACTATTAATCATAGGGTTAGAGGAAAATGTGAGAATGCCATTTAAACCTACATTTTTCTCCTTGTACTTTTAAAAGGGCAAAATGCATCTTGTAAACTTTCCAACTGAGGTTTGGATCAGCTAATGCAGACACCATTGATTTGCTTTATTTTTGAGATGTAGCCTGTTCCTAGTGTTCTCAAAAACAGGCATCTTTTCATCCTAACATACATTTCATCATCCTTCTATAAAAGCAAAATTGCCTTCTGGTCAGCACTCAGACTTTAGTGTCATCAGTTTTCCCAGCCACAGGTTAATTGTTTCCGGGTCTCCTGAAGGATATTTTGAGGCACCAGGAAGTAACAGATTTTGGGGCATCAGTAGACAGAACAGCATCCTATTCCTGTCTCTTCCACAAGCACCTCAGGATGCATACAGGGTACATTAAATTACAGCTCACTTCCACAATGATCTCAAAACAGTTAAGTAGGCATCAATACAGGCCGTGGGATATGAGAGAGAAGGCAGGGGTAAGTAACTTCTCAAGATGCATTTGCTCAAGAAGTATCATGTGCTTAGCTGTGGTATCCAATTTCCTTGAAACTGTCAGCTGTTGCACCTAGACAGTTCAGGTGTGTGCCATTACCTTGATTATTGAATTCTGAGTTTGTTTTTTTCCAGGGTACAGAGAAAGGGTGCTACTAGGTCAAAAAAGCATCTATGATTCTCTCCACTTAAGACCTATTTATTCTTCCAGACCTCTGCTCAGGGGAATAAACACTGGGTATTTGTATGACATCCAAAGTTGGGTTTTAATTATTTTTCTGTTGATATTCGTCAGTGGAATACATATATACTTACTTACATATATACTTACAGTCTCCAAGACATAAAAGAATTTCCTACCAGCTGAAAACTAACTAAAGAGATCACCATTGCACCTGAAACTCATACAGACAGCTTTACAAAAGGTGTTACCTGTGCCTGTCACTGGATTTTCAGAGCATTCCATCATCTACCCTACAGACTTCAAACCTAAAAAGAAGTACTTCACAGTGCTAAGCAGTATTGCTGTTAAATAAGACTGTTGCTTTATAAACTAAATTCAAAAGCTATCAAGAAGAAATGGTTTCACTGTTTAAATGGAGCCAAGAGAACAAAAGAACAGCCCAAGCTGAAGCGACCATAAGAGGCTGCCTAATTCAACCCTTTGCAGGAAAGGGAGCCTGGCTGAGATTATCAAGCATCATTGTCCAGCTGCATCTTGAAAACCTCCTGTGATGGGGACTTTACCACATCCCTGGAGGTTGCTCCAGTGAATCATTATAAAATCATGCTCAGTGTAAATGATTCTCCTTGAATCATTCTTACTATAAAAACTATTTATTTCTTATAAAGAGAGGAAACCTCCCTCACTGCAACTTGTATCCACTGCCCCTAGAGTAAAGGAGGGTCTCAATCATCCCTATAGTCATGCTTTAAGTTTTGGAAAACTGTGTTGAGGTCCCTCCTGAAAATTCTGTGACTTAAAAGACCTAACTTTTACAGTCTTTCCTCAAATGACAGGTTCTCCCCCTATCTTTGACCATCTTCATAGCACTCCTTTGACCCCTCTTCAGGTTGTCCATATCTGTTTTGGCATTGTGGGGGCCAGAGCTGGACACACCACTCCACGTGCAGTCTGACAGGCGCTGGTAAAGTGGGATGATCACATCTCTCTCTAAGCAGTGCCCCGTGGCTGCAGCTCACTCACCACTTTGCCTCGGGGGCTGCAGCAGCGCGCTGCTGACCCGGTGTCTGTGCTGGGACCCCGGGCTCCTCTTGGCAAGGCTGTCACAGCTCACGTCGTAGCCTGGCTGGGCTCTGGGCTGTGTCATCCCGGGTGCAGGACTCTGCACTTGTCCTGGTTGAGCTTCACACAGTTCTTGTGGCCCCATCTTCCAGCCTGTTCGTGTCTCTGAAAGGTGGCTCTCCCTGCTGATGTGTCCACCTCAACACCCAGTTTAGTGATACAGCAAACGTGGTGAAGATGCTTTTGGTCCCAGATCATCCAGACCATGGATTCCCTTAATGTAACACCCCAAACCATTCATGGAGATGTTACAACATGGGGCCCAGTACTGATCCCTGGGGGGCCCCACTTGTGACAGGGTGCCAGCCTCAGTGAAGCACATTGATCACCTGTGAGATGATTCCTGCCCATCTCACAGACTGCCCATCCAGTCTGTATTTGACATTGGTCTAGGAGGAGCCTGTGGGAGACATGACACGTCAAATGCTTTACTGAAGTCCAAGCAAGCAACATCCACTGCTTTCTCCATATTGACAGAAGATGGTAATTTGTTTTAGGAAAGGTGATCAGGTTAGCCTGGCATGATTTACCTTTGATAAATCTCTGCTGGATTTTCTCAATCACTTGCTTCATTTAGTTGGTAATAGTTCCTAGGAGGCTTGTTCGGCCACTTTCCCAGGGACTGCAGTAAGGACACAGAGTCTCAAGTTTCTTGGGTCCTCTTTTGGACCATTCTTATAAACAGGTATGAGATCTGCCTTCTTCTAGGCATCAGGGATGTCCCCTGATTTCCATGAATCTTCAAAAATAATAAGACAGTGGCCTTGCAACAAGGTCAGCCACTTCTGCTGGCATCCTGAGGTATATTCCCTCCTGGACCTTGGATTTATGTGGGTTGAGTATTTGCAGGCTACTGCTTGGTGGGTCAATGTATTTGTTGTAGCTACTTGATCCTGGTGACCTATGGTCCAGCCACACAAGTGAAGAGGGAGGAAAGAAGGTGTTGAGAACCTCTGTCTTGTCAGCATTATCAGTAACTTTTTCCCTGCCCTGTTTAGTAATGGATCTGTGTGTTCCCTGGACTTCTGCTTAACTGTGTATGTATCTGATCAGCCATTTCTTCTTCTTGCTATCTCTGGCTGATTCCAGTTCCAGAGCTAGCTGAGCCTTGACCTTCCTGTGGGCAACCTTAGATGCCCTTGCAAGAATCTTACAGTCCCCAGTGGGTATCTGATCACCTTTCCATACAGGGTATGCTGCTGTTTTGCTTTTAACAACACTCAAAAGCTCATTGTTAAGCCTAGGAAGTCACTTGTTCTGCCTTCTTCCTTTCCTTTTGTAGGAAATGGACTGTTATTGTGCTTCCAGCAGGATGTTATTTAAAAACACTAGCACTCACATGCTGCTTTGCTCTCCACACATGCTGCCTATAAAATCCCTTGCATCTGAGCTCTGAGTATACTGAAGCTGGCTTGTCTAATATCCAGGGTCCTTGTCCTAATACTGGTTTTCAGTATGCTCAGCAGGATCTTAAACCCACAGTGTTGCTGTGATTGCTGCATTCAAGGCTATGGTTTGAAGTTACATTGTCTTTTCACTTTGTGAGCACTAAATCTAGCAATGCATTGTTCCCAGTCAACATGACCAGCACATTTAGCAGGATGGAAGCCCTCATGTATTTCAAGAATTTCATGGACAACTTGTACATTTCTGTACTGTTCTCCCAACAAATGCCTGGGTAATTGAAGTCACTCAAGACAGCCAGGTTCTTTAAGCTCCATACTTGCTTGAAGAGCCAAAGTAAGTTTTTGTCAGCCTTGTCATCCTGGTTTGAAGGCCAGGAACGAAGACATAAAAGAAGATCCTCCTTAGTGATGAACCATCTAATTTTTATTCTAAGATATCTGATAGATATCTTTTGGTCTCCAAAGCTTACCTTCATCCACTCAGATTTCTCTTTTTTTTTTTATGAAGTGAAGCTTCACCTATCTTTCTATCTTTTCAAGAGTTTGTAGACGTCTGTTGTGATCTTCCAGTGAAGTGAATCTTCCCACCAAGCTTCCGTGACTCCTATCACAGAACTCTCAGACTAGGCATGGATCTGCAGTTCCTCTTCTTGTCCTGAATTCATGCTTTGGTATACATGTACTTAAGGTGGTTGGACTTAGGATTCTTCCTTTGCAAATGGTTGGGAAGCACTGCCCCCTACTCTTGTACATGTACATGCTCATCCATGCTTTGCTTTTGAGCATTCAGCTGTCACAGCTCTGGGTCCTACTCTCAAGTTAGTTAGTTAAAAGCACAATTCATTAAGTCAGCTAATATGCTAGCAAGGGTAAGTTGTGTGTAATTAGTCATTTGTCTACTGCCTGTAACATTTCAGGATTTCTGAGTCCCTCTTTGTTGAATTGTATGATGTTGAACAGATGATTCAGGTCAACAGTAGATTAGCAATGAGCCAAACTAACACAAGTCCTACAGCAACAGATTGATTTAATGGGCTACTTGAGGTCACAGTTAACCAAGTCAATTCTACAGCTAACTGGCCACTGGTACTTGCCACTGTTTTGTGTCAGTGGAAGTAGGACAGACAACAACTCCCCTAAGTGTGCTGGACTATTAAATTAGTAGCTGTTAACTGGGTACTATACATAGTTATGGGTTGCTGGCTAATAAGAAGGAAAAAAACACCAGTGGCACAAGCCTACAGAAAAAGAGAATGTGACAAACATATTTCATCTCGATGTAAGATCAGACACAAACATCCTTTATCTCAACACAAGAAAATTTTTTTCTGAACAAGTAGTCAATCACTGGAACAACTTCTGCAGAGTTCCCATTGCTGGAGGTTTTTAAACTGTGGTGGAAAAGGCTGTTAAATAGTTATCTAGGCTCCCTTTTCCTCAAAAAGTTGGACTGGATGATCTCTTCAGGCCCCATCAACCTCAGCTGATTTATGATTCTAAGATATTATGGATTTCTTAAGACAAAAATCTGGTAACTCTAGGGATAAGAAAAATAAAGAATTCAATAAACTATCTAGAAAGGAAACAACCATGTCTCTCTGAAATATTTATTAGAAACATGAACAGACTTCCCTCTTCATTCTTCATTTCTGGCACAATTCTTGCCATGAGAGTCAAGGGGAAATATTACTAGAATAATGTCAGAATTGTTTATGATTTACGAAAATAAGCCTTTGGAAAAAATACCAAACTTAACACGCTTGCCTCCTGCATTTATACTGACAATTTCAAAACAGCCTAAAAAAATTAGATGCACAAAAATTCACTCAACTGGAACTAGAATTGGGTGCCTATAGCCTTTATGTCTGTGGAATGGGAGCTGTAGGTACCAAGAGAACTTTTGAAACACAGGTAACATGAAGACAACAAAAGACAGACTTGAGCTTATCTTTCAGCAGTCAGATAAATTGCTCACTAGGAACTGAAACAGTGAAAAAAAGATACATTTTTAATGTATCAGCCATTACAACTCAACAACCCTTCAAAGCAGAAAAGGGGGCCATTAACATACTTCACACCGAGCTCTACATCACTGGCTTCAAAATCGCTTACATAAGCACAGAACTTTCCACTCTGAGAAAATTTAATTTCTACATTGTGGAGTATTCTATATGAAGAGGAAAGATGATGTTGTTGTTTTGGGTTTTTTTCCTCCAGTGGAAAATAACAGAAAAGATCCCCTACCATTAGAGAAAAACTGAAAGGTGTTCTGTTATACTTCTTTATTAATGCAATAGTTAATAGGCATATAGATTCTTTAGGAACCTGCTTATGGAAACTTATGCATGTTTCATACAAAAAATACCTCAATAAATTTCTCCATCTTGAAGTTAAGCAGGTATTTTAGTCACTTACTGAGCCCGAGTCAAAGGAATTACAGGCGAAAAAGCCCATCAGAAACAGTTTGGCAACTTACTAAGTAGACATCCAAAACTGAAGCATTATCATTTTCTGTTTCCAATGTGCTCTGTTCTGAAGTCAAATAGATGGCGCTGTCTCCCAAAGTGAATGTTGAACTTGAAGGCAACCCTTTACTGCAAAGAAAAGGGAGACGACAATTAACCAAAAATCCAAAGAGCTCAGTCATAGCTGAAAATTTAAAAGTAAGCTTCAGTATTAAACATAAAAATCTTCAAATACTTAAAAAAAAAAGGAATGTAAATAAAAAAAATATAGATGTTTTGGCAACGGCTAGATAACTGGAAGCTCATATTTGACTAATGTATGGAAACCTCAGATTTTATTTTTGCATTTATTAAACTTTTATCAGAAAGCAATGCTATTTCTGAACTTCAATATTTATTTAAAGAATAAAACTATGTCACAGTAAATGTCACAATTTCATTAATTGCAAAATACATTACTTCCACATTACACATGTGTAAATTTTGGCAGCATTTTGTAATTCAAAATAGGGAAAAAAAAGAGTAAGCAATTAGGCACATTGTAACATTAGTAACATTAGACTTTTCCATGCAGACACAGATCACTTGAAGCCAAAAGTTCAGAAGGAAAAGTGGGAGAACAAGGGTGTGTTATAATTAGTACACCTATGCAAAGAAGTGATGTTTACAGAGCAGGTGCACTCTATTACTTTTTTCATAGATAGATTTTTTTGTTCTCTGCTTTGCAGAAATAATGTGAAACTGCAGATGTATCTACACAGAAATCTTATTTCATAATACACTTAGTCCACAAAACCGAAACTCTCAAAGGTGTTTTAATGGAATCAGATGTCCATTATCTCGTGTCCTCACTAGCTGCCAGAAACTAGGCTCCAGGCTGCCTTGGAAACTCAGCTGTCAGTTGTGCAGAGATACATATCTTAAAAGTTCTTCCCTATTTAAAGACAAAGTGATAACCAAAAATTCTGAATTATAACTTGGTATGAAAACATGGTTACAGCCATCAGTCCAGATATGACTAATTTCCCCCTCCCTTTGCACTACTTTATTTCAGATGGGATAGAACTTCAGAAAGGGCAAAACTAGCATGCAAAGTTCAACATGCAAAGACTAGCTTGTAAAGTTGAGATTCAAATGCTCAACAATAATGAATCAATATCATACTGGAGCAGAGCTTTACATTCACCACATTACAATATTCCTTTTATTATATAATGCATTAGACATCTTTTCCAAAGCAAGTCTATTTCTCTTGCACTAGGATGACCCAGGTCCCATTGACTTAGCACTATTCTCACACGTGTAACTTAAATTCTATTGAGCAGCGTAAAAGAGTAAAAACAAAAATCTTGTAATTAATCTCGTAACAGCAATATACATGTTGTCAGTAGTTGGTAACTGAAATTTAAATTTCTGCAATAGCATCATCATAGCTGCATTTATTGCCTGTTTTAATGAGACTAGTAAGGCAAAGACAAATTGGTGGTGGCATGGAAGAGAACAAGCGAAACCCCCATATACACAGTGTTTCAGAAAGAACAATTCAGAGGAACTATATTTTATTATAGTTTCAACAGTGCACTGAGTTCTCATCCTTAATTCTTAGGTTGAAAAAGAAAA